>JAVIWB010005486.1:0-77271 GCA_031893035.1 Dermolepida albohirtum | reverse complement strand
TTAAAGGTATTGAATAAAACGAATAAATGATCGAAATACATTTTATTAAATAGTATATTTTCATATTTGTGACGATCTAAATACATTTAATTTTATATATTTGAAAATAAATTGTATTACGTTAAAAGAGTAAATTTACAATTATACGAAAGCAACTAAATACATTTTAATTAATTACATTTTATAATACACTTATTATTACTTCTAATTAAAATAAAATTATATTCTGATACAAAATTACAAATTTAATTTATATACATTCGAGGTGTAATCGCTGCTGTGTTCGTAAGTTTGTACCATTGTACATTTTGTGAAGATCATAAATTGGCATCATACTGTCGGAGTATACTATCAGTTTGGTGTATAGCCATTCGAACCCTCAGATAGTTAGGTCGGCAAATCCAATGATCCTAAAAGCCAAAGAAACATATTTATTTGTTGAATAGAACTTTTCGAGTGTCTAGTTAATTTATTAGTTTTATTGTGAACAGAATCGGAATTGGATTTTTACAATTAATATTACTAGTACATATCAATTAATGACTTTCTATTAACTTAATGATTCCTCTCTTGTAGAAGTCTTGGTTCTACTTTTTCATAAAAAAGCGATCTAGGTAGTTTTGTTTTTGTTTCCAAACAAATAAAATTTATATTATTAAGGACATTCTGCAAAGACCAGTTGGTTGGGTGCTAATATTTCATAATATAAAATTCCTTTCCAGTTACTTGGACGAAGGGTGTATTGATGTTAATTGATTTAATTCACAAGACTTTCTGTAGGGTCTTTTTCGTTCCACATTATTATAAGTAATCCATTTCTCTTCAGTCACTAAATGTATGTCAAGAATATGTCGTTTTCTTAGTATTTGTGTAGTGAATTTCAAACAAATACGGGGTCCATTTGATTTATTTTTTAATTCCATTTGTCACTGAACCCACATTATTATTATTAATCATCTACATTGTAGATAACATAACTGTAATTTTTTTTTTTAGATTTTCTACTAACTGTTGTGATATTTACAAGTCGCAAGTTGTGGGCGGTGGATGCTGATCTCTTATCATTTCTTTCCAATGTTTTATTTGCATGAGATAGAATTATTTATTTCTTTTCCGCAAACACTCAAGTTGTACAAAAACTGCGAGTTCACTCCGAACACTCGCATTTGAGTTAGCACAGAAAGAACAGTTGGTTGCTATATTGTTGGTACAACTGTAGGTGTACATTTTTAATATCACTTACCGATAAAACTGTAACTGATATTTTCGAAGGCCCTTGGACCGTGCTTTAGATTGCCACTTCAATAGAATTTTGTGGACCTCCAGCTCTTGCTGAAAACTTACTAACTGAAAATACACCTTCAAAGTGTCACCAATATCTATAGGATTATAATTAACGCAAACATAATTGTTTGGTATTAAATGAGTGCTAATAACGAACGCGGCACTACTTATTAGAAATATATTTTTCCGCACTGTAGTGCATACATCATGACATGGTTCAACAATTTGACCGCTACAAAACTAAAACGAATAAAATAACTCGGCTTTTCAAGATATATATTTAATAGGTACATATCCAAAATTGTACTACAATTACTCCCATTTTACAAGAAAGTATGACAATAACCTGACGCTAAAAGGAACAAAAATATGTAGAAAGAAGAATGACAAAATCTAAATGTCATTTCGTTAAAATAAAAACTCATTTTCTTATATAACCCATGTCTTCTTCGTAGTCTTTTCTATCAGTCACATAATTATTAATTCAGGGAGGCGACAAGCGCGAAGGGCCCATATTCATTATGTTGGAATTATTCGAGAAACTACTAAGTTTTCTTTTCTCTTTGTTATTCTCTTTTAGTGTACATCGCTGGCATATAAAATTTGCCAAAGTCGACGTGTGTGTGGTGTGTGTGGCTGTATGTGTGTGATCGTGTGTTTGTGGCTGTGTGTGTGTGTGTATGTGTGGCTGTGTGAAGGTGCAGGTAAAGGCACAGACAAAAACTTTAAAGCGCTGTGTCTCGTAAATCGTTGCAGTGTCCTTTTATTTTAATTACAAGCGGTTATAAAATATCTTTACACTTTTTAGATCTTCTGAAAAATATAGTATATAGTATATAGTTCATCTTACAAAAAACAATTGGGAGCTTAAAAAGAGCTTTTTTTGGAATTTTTGAAAATGAATTCCTAATATGGAATATGTGTTTATAAATAGTAAAAACAAAACTTGAAACTAACGGCAATAGTGACAAATATATGGTTCTTTCTCTGGTACTGGACACTCTTCATAAAATACGCGTGATCCAAATTTTTCCTCGATTGGTATCTGAAAACTTTTGTTTACAATAGAGGCAATACGCGTCTTGATTAGGAGTTTCTCGTTCAGGAAAAACTTCTTTGTCGTCTGAAGAATTTTGCACAGAAATGCTCAATACAACAGATTCCGCACTTGATGAAGACAAGTCTTTGTTTTGACATTTACTTAGTCTTTCCTTTCTACCATGACCACGTTCATGAAATGAACTACAACTTCGAGTTTCGGGAAATACTTTTTTTATACTGTGTCGGCTTTTTTAATCGCTGCCTTTACGTCTTTCATTTTTACCGATTGTTCAAGCTCTTTCTTATTAAGTATCGAAGTTATTAATTTAGATTTACCTGGTTTTCTCTCTCGAGTACCTACTTTTTTCTTTTAAGTAGATATTGGTGTAATATCTTCTGGACTAACAACTGACAAATTTCAATTTCGGTTTTCATTTCTTCTTTTGTCATGGTGATTATTTACTGTGGGGTGGTATTACTGGCAGTTAAGGCAACACTACAAACCTCTTGATGCTATTCAGTGGTTAAGAAATACTTTTTGTCGATAAGGTTACTTCCAAATTCTGGTGGTCGTGAATCCTTTGACGGTTCTCTTTTAAAAAAGCTTGCCCAAAAAGTTCGCACACATCAAAAGGAGAAACCGGATATTACTTCACACACAAATGTGTTTTTCGATTTGTGATTTCGTTAACGGATAACCACAATTGTTTATCTACAGCTTCGATCATGTTTTCGATGTCTTTACCCATAGTTGGCATATGTAACGCACTCCGGGATGGTAGTTTCCAGTTGGGATTTTATTTGTTCTAGAAGTTATGAAATGGTTGCTTTATCAAGTAGACGAAGTCTCAAATCACAGGCGATTATCATGAACAGTAAATCTAACATAAATTGCATTTTCGGTGGCACGTTATTTTTCTTACTTTGGTGTTGTACACTATTTATATGATTTTTACAGTCGCGTTTGTCCCAGCATATCAACGGTTTACCTAAAACTTTGCAGTATATCTTAACGCCGTTATAGCATAAATCAGGACATTCATCAATAAACTTTCGCACTGCGTCAACCATTGGTCTCGTTTTCCCCTTAAGCACGTTCGTCAAACTTAATTATACGTTCGCATTATATAAATACCCGCTCGGCATTAACTTATAATTGTACACTTCATCTGTTTTATTACATTAGACTGGTGAGGCGCTGCGTACTAAGTACGAACCTGGCTCGCGAGAAAACATCCCTAACTCCGGTAATAGAGTTCATTCAATTTGATTTCAAAAGTATAGAAATAAAATATAGGGCGAGTTCATTGAAATCTACACTTTTCACAGAAATCTTGTTAAAGAAATGAAAATTTAAGGCGGCGTTATGTTCAAACAAAGGATACTGAACTAATTTGGTTTAAATCGATGTAATCGCCGCTAGAGATCATCGTCTCAGAGGTTAAAAACCTTAAATTTAAACAGGACTTTATGCATGTTTGTCAGCGTCGTGGGGGGAATTATTAATAATTTCTTAATTCGACAGCGTTAACACTGCCGAAAAAGCTAAAGTTCTTAGCGCCAAGGTCGTTCTTAATCTGGTATCGTCACATATAAGGTCACCACAATATTCTGATATGCATTGCCTAATGAATAACGTTATTGACTGGCTAACGTTACGCTAATGCTTGATTCTTGTGCCGCATTATTGCGTGTTGAGTTTTTTTAATGTTTCTCCCTATACTAGAAATGAATAAAATTACGTATGTATTTATACATTATATGTATGTATGTGTATTTTATTTATACACTCCACAGCAACTGAGTTTTTATATTCCCTTATTCCCACATTAAGTTTTCTAGGATTTTTTTATTACGAGATTTCCAAATTATTTTATTATACAGGGTCTAACGAAAATGGTGGACCGATACAGAGACGACTTTTACGACGAAGATAAGAAATATTCAAGATGATATTTATCATTTATTTTTATTTAAAAAATAACAGAAGACAGAGCTGCTACATTGAAGTCACAGCTCGAAATGAACTCCACATGCAGCGACACACATTTGAGTTCGAGACCGCCTCACTTACTCAAAGATTCCGAATTTGGTGGCATTCTCTTTCCACTCTGTCGAAGATTCACAGTACACTATTGGTTTTACATGTCTCTATACATAATACGTGCTATCTGACTAAAGTGGGTTGGAGCATCGTCCTTCAGTGGAACAATTTCCTCAATTGTTTGTGATGAAATTAAGCTACTTGGTCGACATATTCTCATATAATTCTTTTTGTAGAAAATTGGAAGCGTGGAGTAGAAATATAAAGGAAGAAAACTTAGAAATGTTTGCAAATGTGGATAAATTTGTTAAAAGAGCAACATATTAAAGTTGTTGTTGTAACTAGTGAAAATCAGTTAGCCGTGCTGAATTTTCTAAAGAATTTTATACCTGACGACAACTTCTCACAGCAAGTTACGAGTGGCTTAAGGACCTAGTTTAAAATACTTGCGAAGGTCTCACAACTGCCGAAGAAGAATCTTCATAAACTTCATGGTGAGCGGCGAAATTAAAAGACAGTTTATCAATATATCACTGTTTGAATTTTGGTCAAGGATGAATGATGAATTTTTTGCATAGAAAACAAGTGCATTTCGTATACTACAGCAGGTTCTCTGTATAACGGACAGTAGCGGTGTATATAAAACTGTCCATTGTTCAGAGATGTCCATTGGTGGGAGAAAAAAAGGAGTATAGACAAATTGTTGTCGTCTTATTTATCAGGCAGACAACAAATAGTTAGTATTGCTTGTAATGGCGGGACGGCTTTTTCGCGTTCCCATTTTCTTCATGGGGGAATACCTAAAGGAAGTGTCTTGGACCTTTGCTTTTCAATATTTATCTAAATGATATCCATAATATCCTTCAGAATGAGCAACATTTGCTATTAAATTATGCTGATGACACATATCTCCAATTACGAGGAGACAATTTACTTCATTTAGCGAGTGAATGTCAATACTACTTCGATGCTATAAATAATTGGTTCGATGCAAATAACTTGTTATTAAATAAGTCTAAAACGGTCTGCATGGTATTTAGAACAATCAATAGTACTCGTGTATCATCAGAATTAGGGCTTAACAATAAGGTATATAACACTACCAAAGTTAACAGTGTACATATTGTTCAAAATTTAAACTGGCGCAGTCACATTGAATCTTTGGCTAAACAACTAAATACTTTTTGTTATGGCATTAGGAACTTAATACCTGCTTTAGATTCCGCCACTCTAATGAGCATTTATTATGCCCTTTTTTATGCCAGATTGAAGTATGGCATCGTGCTATGGGGCCGTAGCAGCGACATAAATAGGATATTTATAGCACAAGAACGAATGATTAGATTGATTCTTGGTCTTAATTTTAATCAAAGTTGTCGAACTATATTTAGGAAAAGTAATATCCTGACTGTGCATGGTGTTTATATCTATGAATGTGTAATGTTTCTCATAAAAAACAAACAATATTTTCAAAATTCCGAGATAACACATCGATATAACACACGTTCAAGCAATATAAATTATTCGTATCCCATCCACAGACTCACTCTCACAGAAAAGGGCCTGCATTACTCTAGTTTGCAAGTATACAATATACTCCCAATATTTATTAAATCCACACAGCCTATTAGTTTGCTGAAGCATAGATTACATTATTTCATAGTTAATCTTGAACCATATTCTTTAAATGACTATTTAAACTTGTAACATTTTGTATTAGGTGAGCAACTCGCGGTTTTTTCAAGAAACGGCTCCAGTAGTAAGCGCTGGTCGATTGTGAGATAACCAAAACGTCATACACCAAGCTTAGACATATGGTAACCAAACCGCTTTGACACATTAGCGATTTTGTTTTTGCGTCATATACTTTTGGTTGTGTGAAAATGTCTGATTTTGTGCCAAATAATCGTTATTTGCGGGAAGTGTTGCTTTTCTTCTCTCGTTCGAGAACTCCAAAACGTTTACGGAGATGCTGCTCTAAGTGTAACAACGTGCCGTGATTGGTTCCGTCGCTTCAAAGACGGTGATTTCGATGTTGGCGACCGTTCGCGTCAAGGAAGACCAAAAACCTTCGAAGACGCTGAATTGGAGGCATTTCTCGATGAGGATCCATGCCAAACGCAAGAAGAGCTTGCTTCAGCATTAGGAGTTACCCGCCAAGCCATTTCCCAGCGATTGCATGCGTTGGGAATGATGCAAAAGCAAGAAACTTGGATTCCTTATGATTTGAAGCCAAGAGACGTTCAGCGTCGTTTTTTCGCCTGTGAACAACTGCTGCAGCGGCAAAAAAGGAAGGGTTTTCTTCATCGCATCGTTACGGGTGATGAAAAATGGATTCATTACAGCAACCCAAAGAGAACAAAATCATGGGGACTGCCCGGTTATGCTTCTACGTCGTCGGTTCGGCCGAATATTCAGGCTGCGAAGGTTTTGCTGTGTATTTGGTGGGACCAAGGCGGTGTTATTTATTATGAGCTGTTGAAACCGAACGAAACTATCACTGGGGAACGGTATCGAACTCAATTGATGCGATTGAACCGAGCACTGTACGAAAAGCGACCACAATATGAGCAGAGGCACGAAAAAGTGATTCTACAGCATGACAACGCTCGGCCTCACGTTACCAAACCCGTTGAAACCTACTTAGAAACGCTCAAATGAAAGGTCCTACCCCACCCGCCATATTCCTCAGATATTGCACCGTCCAATTATTACTTGTTCCGTTCGATGGCACATGGTCTGGCTAATCAGCAGTTCCGCTCATATGAAGACATCTCAAAATGGCTGCAATACGAGCAGAGGTACGAAAAAATGATTTTACAGCATGACAACGCTCGGCCTCACGTTGCCAAACCCGTTGAAACCTACTTAGAAACGCTCAAATGAAAGGTCCTACCCCACCCGCCATATTCCTCAGATATTGCACCGTCCAATTATTACTTGTTCCGTTCGATGGCACATGGTCTGGCTAATCAGCAGTTCCACTCATATGAAGACATCTCAAAATGGCTTGATTCATGGATAGCCTCAAAAGACGAACACTTCTACCGTGACGGTATTCGAGCTCTATCAGGAAGATGGGAAAAAGTTGTCGCTAGCGATGGGCAATAGTTTGTATGATTCATTTGTAAACATTTTTTCACAATAAAGTTGCATTTTCATCAAGAAAACAGCGGGAACTTAGTTGCGCACCTAATACAATAAATATTATTATTATTATTTCCTGCTAGACCTGGTTAGTGATAGTGAACTCAGGTATCATCGCCTGTAATAATTTTTTTCTAGAAATGCATCGCCTTCGACGTGGAAACGACGCAAAAGATCCGTGTCCCGGTTTTAGGACATCCTCGACAGAAATTACGTTGCTTCTAAACTTTCTATATCACTTGTACACTTGTAGTGTCAAGCACACATCGTACTGCACTGTCATTCTGCGATGAATTTCGATTGGTTTGACATCTTTACCATGCAAAAAACGCGTAACAGATCTCTGCTCTAGCGCGGTGCATGTTGATATTGGAGCAACCACCTTTTTACTGACACTGTTGTCTTCTTATGTGTTTTGGTGTCTTCCTGACAAATATCAATCACTTTTTGAAACTCAACATTACTGCCACATACCAAGGCAATCATACAACAATTCAGAATTTTATTGCAATTTTAAGGTTTTCATTTGATACACCTTCGTATGTTGCGGAAGTCTGCCCCAACTCACTTGGTCCAAATCCTACTACCTTTTGCTGCGGGTATACGAGGGTAGTTTGACAAGTAGTGAGAATGGAAAAGAAAAACGAGTTTTTTAAATACAAAATAATTTTTATTTTTCAATATATTCTCCTAAAAGAGCAATACATTTATTCCAACGATGCTCCAATGCCCTTATGCCATCTCTAAAATGCGATTCCGGAAGGCTTGCAAAATACTCATTTACGAAGATGATAAGCTCATCGTTAGACGAAAATTTCTTTCCACCTAGTGCCGTTTTCAATTTTGGAAAAGGTGGTAGTCGGAAGGGGCTAGATCCGGCGAATAAGGCGCATGCGGTACTAATTGGAAATGCAACTCGTGGATTTTGGACATCGCAACTGTGCTGGTATGCGAGGGAGCGTTGTCTTGGTGAAACAGAATCTTTTTCTTTGCCATTTCTGGCCGTTTGGCACGAATCTCAACATTTCATTTTTGTATAAGTTCTGCATAATATTGTCCGTTTATTGTGGCACCTTTCTGAAGGTAATCAATGAGCAAAATGCCCTTTGAATCCCAAAAATTGATGCCATCACCTTGTTTGCTGATAAAGTGGTTTTCGCTTTCTTTGGAGGTGCACAACCACGTTCTAACCATTGTTTCAACTGTTGTTTAGTTTCGGGTGTACTGTAGTGTATCCAAGTTTCATCGCAAGTAACAAATTGCCTACAAAAATCAACCGGATTCCGCTTATAAAGGTTCAAACACTCATTGGAAATGCGCAAACGAATGAACTTTTGATCAGTCGTATGAAATCGCGGCACCCATCTTGCCGAAAGCTTGGAAAGGCCCAATTCTTTCCTTAAAATGTGGTGTACGCGTTCTGTTGAAATGTTTACCATGTCTGCTATCTCTCTCACTTTGAGCCGTCGATCTTGCGTAATAATATTATGGAATTTTATAATCATTTCCTTAGAAGTCACGATTTTTGGTGCTCCAGAGCGCGCTTCATCAACACAACTTGTTCTACCACGTTTAAATTAATTTACCCATCTACTTATTGTGGCGGATGATGGAGCAGATTCACCTAATGTTTCCCGTAACTCATCTTTTATTTCGGTAGCTTTCATACCCTTAATTACGAAATATTTAATCACCGCACGATACTCTACTTTTTCCATTTTAATAAAACGACATGTTGCTTCTTTTTCAATCAGCTGTCAAAAATAATCTAATCAACCGATTTATCTAAATATCGGAATGTAAACATATAAATAGGCAACCTAAATTACAGTGCATTTGTTTTACCAATTATAGCACCACTTATGTGTCATTCTCACTACTTGTCAAACTATTCTCGTATATGATTGTATTGTGTAATATCATTATATTGTTTATGCTTTTGTGCATTTGTAATGTGTAATTTTATGAACCGCTAGATAATAAAGTTATTAATTATTATTAAAGATGTTCGAAGAAACACAAACTTCAATATACGATTTAGAAGCCAAGCGTCAATTAACATAGACGAAAGAAATCTAAAAAATTCTCGTTTGGGGAAGTCTAAAATCAAACCAATACTCACTGTCTGTCCAAGCCTAAGGGGATTATCAAACAAAAGTATTTAAAAACGTTAATTTATTACCTCTTATTTATTATTACTACGTAATTTCGTTAGTAATAATAGCACATTTAAATTAGCAATCTGTTAGCGTGTCGTATATGTAACAACTACGTAAGAGGTTTCATTATTCATAACAATGTTTTACATTAAACATATAAGAAGTAAAATTATAAGTATTTTAGCCAACTGCAAGGCCTTCATATTTATCTGAAGATCTTTTAAATAATATTACGCACTTGGCATTAAATATTTCTATTTCCAAAGGATATTTCTTTTATAGTACAGTTCTGTAATCTACAAATTTATTATATAATACATGTATTCGTTTAAAGAGACAAATTACAAAACTAAATCTTCTTTTATCATTTGTTTTTATACTCGTATAGGACGTAAAATATTTAATACTTTATTTTAATGTAATATAAATAAACTCCGACATACCTGAAAATAGAATTGGAATAATTCGCGTTAAATAGAAATTTTACAGTCGTTTGCCACTGAATTAGCCCTAATCAAGCGGCAAAGGACAGTATATGTGTATGACTATATACATGCATACTATTACGAGGATAGTTTGACAAGTAGTGAGAATGACACATAGGTGGCACTCTAATTGGTAAAACAAATGCTCTGTAATTTAGGTTGACTATTTATATGTTTACATTGCGATATTTAGATAAATCGGTTGATTAGTTTATTTTTGATAGCTGATTGAAAAAGAAGCAACACGTCGTTTTGTTAAAATGGAAAAAGCAGAGTATCGTGCGGTGATTAAATACTTCGTAATTAAGGGTATGAAAGCTACCGAAATAAAAGATGAGTTACGGGAAACATTAGGTGAATCTGCTCCATCATCCGCCACAATAAGTAGATGGATAAATGAATTTAAACGAGGTAGAACAAGCTGTGTTGATGAAGCGCGCTCTGGAGCACCCAAAATCGTGGCTTCTAAGGAAATGATTATAAAAATCCATAATATTATTACGCAAGATCTACGACTCAAAACGAGAGAGATAGGAAACTTGGTAAACATTTCAACAGAACGCGTACACCATATTTTAACGAAAGAATTGGGCCTTTCCAAGCTTTCGGCAAGATGGGCGCCGCGATTACTTACGACTGATCAAAAGTTCATTCGTTTGCGCATTTCCAATGAGTGTTTGAACCTTTATAAGCGGAATCCGGTTGATTTTTGTAGGCGATTTGTTACTTGCGATGAAACTTGGATACACTACAGTACACCCGAAACTAAATAACAGTCGAAACAATGGTTAGAACGTAGTTCTGCACCTTCAAGGAAAGCGAAAACCACTTTATCGGCAAACAAGGTGATGGCATCAATTTTTTGGGATTCAAAGAGCCTTTTGCTCATTGATTACCTTCAGAAAGGTGCCACAATAAACGGACAATATTATGCAGAACTTCTACAAAAATTAAATGTTGAAATTCGTGCTAAACGGGTAGGAATGGCAAGGAAAAAGATTCTGTTTCACCAAGACAACGCTCTCTTGCATACCAGCACAGTTGCGATGTCCAAAATCCACTTTTTGCATTTCCAATTAGTACCGCATGCGCCTTATTCGCCGGATCTAGCCCCTTCCGACTTCCACCTTTTTCCAAAATTGAAAACGGCACTAGGAGGAAAGAAATTTTCGTCTAACGACGAGCTTATCATCTTCGTAAATGAGTATTTTGCAAGCCTTCCGGAATCGCGTTTTAGAGATGGCATAAAGGCATTGGAGCACCGTTGGAATAAATGTATTGTTCTTTTAGGAGAATATATTGAAAAATAAAAATTATTTTGAATTTAAAAAATTCGTTTTTCTTTTCCATTCTCACTACTTGTCAAACTACCCTCGTAGAATATTATTATGGACTTCCCCTGATAAAGAAATACCCTAAGCTTGACATCGTACCTCTTTCTGTTTCCAAGATATTCGCCAAAAACACACAGAAAAGAGGCGAACCTCAGGCGATGAAATTTAAAAATCCGGAGAATATGAATTGTAGATTTTCGATGTTTTGAGGGCTTCAACTTTATATATTCGGACCCACTGATTACGAAAAACGTAACAGAAATGCACTATCTCTTTCGGTTCTCGAGATATTTGCGAAAAAATCCGAATCTGTGAAAATGAAAAAAATAAAATGTTGATTTTCGTCAATTCGATGATCCCATCTTATGTATTTTGATCTCCTGATTAAGAAAATGTCCCTACTTGCGATCGTATCTCTTTCGATTCCCGAGATAATCGCGATCGTCCAAAAACACATGAAGGAAGGCGAAATCTCAGCGGAAAATCATACGTACAGTCTTCTAGAGGATCTCTGAAAACCCCTGAGTGGTTTCCGGGTCGAAATTCGAGGAAACAAAATTTCCGAAGTTTCAAAAATCGGGATGATTTTTGATCTTTAATTTTCAACCGACACCCTATCTCCCGAAGCGGAAGGCTTCCGGCCGTCTATGCCACATGGTCGGATGCGTATTAACGCCTTGAATTGACTCGTGCCAAGCGCAACTCGCAACGTCACCTTCCGGAGTTATGGTTGAAAAACCGGAGTTGCTCAAGGAAAAAAAGACGTTTTTTGGCGAAATTCAAGCTGCCCCTGCGGCCAAACGCTTCGTCCCGTCGCGGCGAATTTGCATTCATTTTAATCCCTTCGAAGAGTACTTTCATTTGGTAAAAAGTTTGTGACGATCAGACGAAAAATGTGGAAGTGGAAGAAATAAGGAAAAGGAATCGAAAACGACAGATCATTCTCCACCATGATCATGCAAGCACTCACAGGTCGGTTCAAACAATTGAATATTTAACCGGGCAAAACATTGAATTGATGAGCCATTGCCCGTGCAGCCCCGATCTAGCACCCTGTGATTTCTTTTTGTTCCCACACGTGAAGCATAAACTTCGTGGTCAACGGTTTTCTACGCCGGAAGAGGCAGTTGAGGCATTCGAATCTCATATTTTGGAGATACCGCCTTCACAGTGGCAGCAGTGATAATAATAATAATAATAATTTATTGATGTATATGTACATACACACGTCATTACATAATCATATATAAATAAAAACACAAAAAAGAAAGCCTTCGTGGCTCACAATTAATACGCCACCAAACACGTTAAAACTCGCAAGATCTATACATAACACCAGAGTAACAATGAAAACATAAAAATACAAAAATGAAAATGTCAAAATTTATACTTCAGAAAGTCATTTACTGAATAGAAACAGTTCTCCACCAGCACTGCTTTTATTAATCTTTTGAGACTATGGCAGGCTCCTAAACCTATGAGGCAAAGCATTGTATATCTTCACGGCCATGTAATTTGAACTTAGCTGACTATTTCCAATGCGATAATACGGTATGACCAAACTACTCTGGTTTCGTGTTTCATATTCGTGAAAATCACCATTTTTGCAGAACTTATCTGGCGACTTATGAACAAACTCCAGGCAAGCAAGTATATACAAGGATGGGAGGGTCAGTATTTTGTGTTTTCTGAATAGGTTTACACAACTTGTGGTATTAGATACACCACTAAGGGCTCTGATTGCACTCTTTTGCATCCTGAAAGCCGCCTCAGCCGCGCCAGACGCGCCCCACATCAATAGGCTATACAAGACCCTTCACTGAAAATTTGCATAGTGCACAGTCCAAGCCGCCTCGGGTGTAGCCACTAGTTTCACTCTTTATATAGAGTATATTACTGATGCTAGATTGCAAGTTATCAATGTGGCACTCCCAAGTCAGGTTGCTCGCAATCAGCAGGCCCAGAATTTTAATATGCTTTTCGGATTGGTTTAAACGAATGTAAAAGTGCATTGATTTTCAAGGAGAATATTTCCAAAAGCAATAAAATTATTTTCGATAATAAAATTTTTTTTTTGTTTGCTATTCCCGAAATATAAATGACTACCCTAGTATAACTTACAAAAATATTTCTATATTGTTTCACTATGTAATATTACAGAAAAAAAAACTAATTAATAATTACCTTTACGATAATAATAAATAGCTACTCAAAAGTGATTTATAACAGGCGAATTTATGTATTGTTCTAAATTTGTTTGATATAACGAATGTGTACAGGTATAATTATGCATGATTACGAGACTCCCTGAGTCTTTAGCCCTGTGTTTTATCGAAATGTAAATTTTTTTGTAGATTCCGAAGTAATGTGGCCTCCTGAACCTGAACGAAATCTAAGCTTGCTAATTTAGTGGATTAGCATGCGAAACTTCGAGCAAACGTGAACGTTATTTCGGAATTATCTGAGATAGGGAGAAAGCGAAACCGAGCAAACACGGAATATTTAATAAACGCTGGTTATTATACCAGTCGATACGAAGATTTTTCATTATAACTTTGGAAAATACAGTATTATTAACAATAGGCAGATAACGAAAGACTTTTCCATCTAAAAGCACCGATTTGAATAAATATTATATCGAAGGCGAGAATTTTATTCTTGGAAAGCGTCTCCACAAATTATATGTGTATATGAAGCGATAGAGTATTCGCTTTGTGTATGATAAAAAGACCGTAGAATGAAAAAAAAAAGAAAAAACTTTGTGGTTTGAACATTTTTGAATATAATTCTCTGCTATCTCGATACTTTTGGATTAGTGATACTCCAAAGTTTACGCATTGATGGAATTCAGAACTTTTAGGTTCATTAAAATGAGAATCCACGGCAGAATTTCTGACCTCCAAAGCATTTTTTCAGGCTTGGAAAAAGGTGGTAATTCGATGGTATTAAATCCGGAGAATGAAGCGGGTACAGCAACAAATCGAATTTCCATTTGAAACTATATCAAAGATCATACGAAACTTTTTATTAAACTACATACCAAAAGTTAGCCAGGAAAGCATTAAGAAAGAAATTCTAAATGCAGAATTCTTGTCTGTTATCGTTGACGGAAATTCAAATATCTTAAATAGGTATCAAATGGTAATAGTATTTAGATATGTCCTATCAGAGGATACAGTTTTTGGGGTACAGTGTTGCTGACCTTTCGGAATGTATTAAACGATGTTCTAAACCATATGTAGGCAACCACCGGCCTGTGGGCCGGATCCGGCCCGAGAGACATTGTCGTATTATTTCATGCCTAATATCTATCGCTAAAAATTATGAACATTACTTTAAAAGACTACTTTTAAACGCGGCCCGCGAACGTATTTGCACTTTAAAGTTTGGCCCACAACATGTCAAAGGTTGCCCATACCTGGTTTATAGCAATGTTGAGAGTTCAAAGCCGATATTCCTCAAAAATAAAGTTATGCTCTCTATTTAGTTTGAGCTTCTATCAAAGATTCTACACTTAATTCGATAGTATATGTCCAGCAGTTTGATAAATTCAATGATTTTATTAAAGAGAAGCAGCCGGAATTAATTAACAGGAAAGCTGTAGTTTTTCGCCATGATGATGCTAGACCTCATACACTTTTGATAACTCACCAGAAGCTCTTACAGCTTGAATTGAGATGTGTTACCGCACGCACTATATTTGCCAAATTTGTCAAACATCTGACTACCACCTGTTTTGATCTTTACGATTTCTTTTAAATGGAATAACATTTAATTCCAGGACATCGAAATCTATTAGGTTCAATTTTTTACAAAGTTTCGCGACCGTGGAATCATGATACTACCAGAATGATGGCAAAACGTCAATATATTGGGTTGGCAACTAAGTACTTTCGGTTTTTACTGATAAAGAGCGTAGCTTTATTTTTTGTATAACGTATGTTAGTGCTGTACTTCACCGTTTGTCGCGTGATACTAGTCACATTGACGTAACTTCAGAAGCAAGTAGTGCGTGATTTTTATTAAAGCTATTAGTTGTGGGTTAATTTTAAATTGAGTGCAGAAACGAACATTTTCGACATATTTTACTATTTTATTTCCGTAAAGGAAAGAAAGCTGCTGCGGCTCACACAAAGATATGTGAAGTTTATGGTGCTAATTGCTTAACAAAGCGCACGTGTCAGAATTGGTATAAAAAATTCCGTTCTGGAGATTTTTCCCTCAAAGATGAGCAACGTTCTGGTCGGCCTACTGAAGTTGATGATGACCAAATCAAAGTTATAATTGAAGAGGATCGTCACATAACTGTTCGAGAGATTGCGGAGAGGCTACATGTATCGCACACAACAATTGAAAAACATTTAAAATGTCTTGGGTTAGTTAAGAAGCGTGATATTTGGGTACCTTACAAATTGAAAGAAATTCATTTAACACAAAGAATCAACTTTTGCGATATGCACCTTAGACGAAATGAAACCGACCTTTTCTTAAAAAGCATCATCACTGGTGATGAAAAATTGGTCCTGTACAGTAACATAGTTCGAAAACGATGATGGAGCAAACACGATAAACCTGCTCAAACTACATCGAAAGCTGAACTATATTCAAAAAAAGATCATGCTGTCAGTTTGGTGGGATTACAAAGGTGTTGTGTTTTTTGAGCAGCTTCCAAGTAACCTAACGATCAATTCTGATGTTTACTGTCAACAATTAATAAAACTGGATAAAGCAATCAAAGAGAAACGGCCAGAATTGTCAAATCGGAAAGGTGTATTTTTCCACCAAGATAATGCAAGGCCTCATACATCTTTGGCAACTCGTGGGAAACTATTGGAGCTTGGCTGGGAAATGATGTCACATCCCCCATACAGCCTTGATCTAGCACCATCTGATTACCATTTATTTCGAAGTTTGCAGAATTCTTTGAATGGTAAAACTTTCGCAAATGACGATGACCTTCACTCGCACCTGGTTCACTTTCTTGCTGATAAGGACCAGAAATTTTATGAGCGCGGAATCATGCAGATGAAAGAGGGATGGCAAAGGGTCATTGAGCAAAATGGAAAATATATAATTGATTGAAAACTATTCTTTGTTTAAAAAAAAAGTGTTTTATTTTATACTACAAAACCGAAAGTACTTAGTTGCCAACCCAATACTATAAAATAATTGTTGTTCGTTTCCATAAAAGAAAAACAAAAACGAAATTACTTTTCCAACAATCCAATACGTGAAAATTTATGAAGCAGCAATTTTTCTATTTGTATTATTGTTTCTTGCACGTACATTTTGAATAAGTAATTTAATAGTTTAGTACATTAACCTTTTTAAAACATTCTGGACTGAAATTTTTCAGTTAAATTCTATTTGTATTAAAATAAAATTTAATTTGATTTTTTTTTCTATGTAAAAACTTAGAACCATTAATATAAAATAGAAATTAGAAATGAACTAAACAGATAACATTGACATGTTGACCTTTATTATCAAGATTACGATCACTATAAATATACTTATGTTGGAAACCATTCGTTGGAGTAAAGAAAGAAAAAAAATCAGAACTTAGATTGGCCAGTAGCATTCGAATAGAATTGCAGGTTATGACGCAACAGTTTGCGTGTTCAAAGGAATATTGACGACGCCGCGTTTGGTCGCCGGCTTATCGTTCTAAGATCCCTCCATAGGCTAATTCCACACGGTATACACGTGCATAAGTTAATGTAAATCTTAGGCGCAAGCGTTAACTTCTTATGGTCAGTTGGTCAGTTGTAGATAGCCTTCATTCCAACAAGGAGCGTGTTTTGTAAAAGCTCGTTTAGTGTTAACCCATGAGGATGAATGCTCTTTACGTAACAGTGTCAGTACCACTGCTATTGGTGTTAGCTGGCTTTAATCATGCACATGGCTTGACGACTTTTGGGAAGTCGCAGTCGAATGCCAATAATCCGCAAGCGGAAACTAAACGTAGGGTCATTACACCATTCGGTACCATCTCCGACATCTCATAAAATAAACAAAAAATGGAATCGCGAACGACCGGCAAATTTCAAGCACGAAAGTTCCATTCCCATCTGGCACGTTATTGACAGCACACAATCTATCATCATGCATTCGTATATTTTGATTTTATCCGCTTTAGTGGTCACTGGTATTTCTTAAGATACCTACATTATAATAAATATATTTTATTCATTCAATTGTTTTATATATGTATATGTCATTTATTTTTTTTTTCAGCAACAGCGAAACTATGTACAAATAATACCAGTTGCGCTCCTATTACCGATACCAGTTGTGTTAGTGATCCTCATAATTCAGGTACTTTCATTTGTATGTGTGGAAATAATCAACTACCTAATTCTAAGGGAGAATGTCCGCCTACCAAAAAAGGTGAGTTCGCATCAAACTATTTTAATTTATACTTGAAGTTGATAAAAATCCAGTACTTACTATCAAAGTACATCGTTACAAAATTGAATTGCACATCCCAAATAATAATAATAATGCTTTATTTATTTCATTAAATAATACCAGTAACACGTGACGAAATTAAGACCACCGTATAAATTCGACTCTTTGGCTTTATTTTAAGATATAAGACAAAATAACGACTTGACAACTGTTTATTAACATTATAATATAAAGATTAATATATATATATATATATATATATATATATATCTAAATAGTACGAATTAATATTTTCTTAAGCCACACTTCACTTTGATCATGGCGGCAATTCTTCTTGGCATGCTTCTCATAAATACTAGAGTTGGAAAATTTTTCCTGCGGTTCAGGATCGTAACAAGGCGAATGTACATACGAAGAAACGAACGATCTTGCGATGTTTGCGTTATTTCTATCTATGTTTCGTTTTATAAATAACACACTATAGCCGCATCTGCTATTGCATACCGCAAAATGGATAAGACCAACAAAATGTCTGCAGCACGACGAAAGTGTCCGCATGTATCCACAGCAACATACGTCATGCTGATATGTCTGAGTATATTTAGAAAATGACCGCTCAACATCTACAGATGTAATACATCCATAATTAAAATAATCTGTAGATATTGATAACGAATCTAAACACTCATCACGCAAATCCGTCTTAATTTGGTAAAATCGAAATCTTTGTTTATAACACTCTCGAACTTTTCTACAATACATACACTACAGGCCATAAGTGAGGGATCAGTAGATGAAATTTAAAAAAAACATGCACGCTTAGTGAAACAAAACGTATATTTCTACAAAACTATATCTACAATATATACAAATATGAACAGTTTTCCTTATAAAATAAAATAATTTCAACATATTCTGTAGAATTTCTTATCATATTCGACTTTCGTCGAAGTATCCACCTCTGCGCTTAATGATTTCTTTACAAATATTAGGCAACCGCGATACAAGTTTCTGGACCGTATCCATTGGTAAATTATTCCACACCCTCATAGGTTGCTCCCAAAGTTGTTTCTGCGATTGTGGACAGCTTTCTCTCACGTTTCTATCTAATTCATCCCACAGTAATTCGATAGGGTCGAGATCGGGTGATTGTGGTGGCCAAATCATATTTATCAGCACCCCTTCCTCCTCTTTTTGATTCACATAGTTTTTACAATGTTGGGAAGTGTGTTTGGGATCATTATCTTGTTGCAGGTAAAAACCTTCACCAATTAACCTTAATCAAGACGGAATTGCATGTTCCTCCAAAATCTTTAGGTACCCCTCTTTTTTTAAAATGCCTTCAATGCGGTACAAATCTCCGACACCATCAAAGGAAAAGGATCCCCAAACAAGCAACGTGTTTAACAGTTGGCACTATACATTCGGGTAACATCCATTCACCCACTTGTCTTCGAACGAAAACTCGTCGATTACTACCAAACACTTGGAACTTTGACTCATCTGTCCATAACACCTGCTTCCACATTTCCATGTCCCAGTGTTGATGGTCCTGGGCCCATTATAACCGTTTTTTACGATTTCGTGGATTCAATAATGGTTTTCGAGCTGCAATACGCCCATGTAGTCCCGCCTTTGTCAAACGTCGTTTTACAGTAGTCAGTGACACCGGCTTTCGACGGCCTTCATTCAGCTCTGCTCGAAGCTGAGGAGCTGTGAGGCGCCAATTTCGTTTTGATAGTATTTTTAGGCGCAAATCCTTTTGTCTGGTAGTTACCCTTGGCCTTCCGCAACGTTTTATTGGTTGTAATGATCCACTTTGTGAATATCGTTTCACTGTTCCTTGTCCCACGTGATAAGATAAATTTAACTTTTGGGCTATTTGCTGCAGTGAAAATTTTTCACAATGTAGCGTTATTATAGAACTACGAGTTTCTGCACTAAGTTCCTTTCTTTTCGGCATTTTTATAAGTTACTTTTACGTCTGTTCTCAAATACTCGTATTGCAACTTACTCGGACAAATACTGCCCGAAAACTAATTTTTAAATTGCTAAATAGTTTACTATGAATTCCTAATACCATTATAATAATATTGCGTTGTAAACCCTATTAAATTTATTGGGGTATATAAAATATTTCTATTAAATAGACGCCATAAAACTATTAAAAGGATTTACAATATTTTTCAGAAACAAATATATTTATCTAATTTATAATAATAAACCGAATAATCCTTCTCAGAATTACATTTACAACTGTTATTTCAATTATTCTCACCAAAACAGGTAAAAGTCTAAGGGATGTGTCTAAAATACAAGTGTTTTGTTATTTATGATAAGTGATCCCTCACTTATGGCCTGTAGTGTATATAATATTTTTTATGTCATTTATAGCACACAAGTGAGTGTACATCGCTCAAAATTTGCATTGAAACGAAATCCCAGTGTGTTAAAATTTTCCTATTGAATCCAATAAACCTTTGCAATTGTCGTAAATTTGTCTTAAGTCGGTTTCAACGGAAGTATTTTAAAGTCTTTTCTAGCTTTCATTAATCGCTGCAGCTTCGTTAGGTTTGAATGGTAGAATCATAGATTTTATTTGTTGGAAATTCTCCCAATAATAGAAAACAGCTTTCAACCATATTTCTCAACGTGTGAGAATTTGCTCTGATGGCTCAGGAATATTGGGGCGCACCGTCTGTGGAATTTTGGAATCGAGTTTGGGAGATTTCTTCCGGCATTTGAAATTAATGCATCCACTTCTGAATAACAATGTCGAATACTTTATGCTACAAGGTGCAAAGCAAAAACTTTACACGGCAAATGTAAAAGTTCCTTACACTTGTGTCTAAGGGAACGGCCCACAAACATTAAGAGTTGGTCAGTTGAAAGTTTAAATTTTTTTACTGTACCCAGCACCACCTTCATAATTGCTTCGTTAGTGCACTTTTCTAAACTTTTGCTAGCTAATACAATGGGAAATATCGCTTTAACAGGATCTACAACACGCACTATAATATGCAAAATAGAATGTTTTTTCGATCTGTCGTTTCGTCGACACATAACCGCAGCTGTTTATATTTTACTACAGTTTTGATCATGTTTTGGATGTCGTTACGCACAGTTGGCATATTGCTCTGTAACGCCCTCCGGGCTCGTAGTTTCCAGTTCAGATTATATTTATTCCAGAAGTCATGGAACAGTTGCTCGAGTAGATGAAGTCTCAAATCACAGGCGATTAGTGTGAACAGTAAATTAAACATAAATTGCATTTTATTTTACACCCTGTATATGATTTTTACAATCGCGTTTATTCCGGCACATCAACAGCACATAATTATACGTTCGCCTTATACAAAATCCACTCAGTACTAACTTATAATTCTACACTTCATATATTTTATTACATTACGAACAGTACGAATCTGACCCGCGGAAAAACATCCAAACTCTGTACATGACGCAGGTAATTCCTTCAAATCTTAATTATGGTGCCAAGTATCTTCAACATTTTGTTTTAAAACAGCTAGGGTCGGATTTGGAATTGAGTGAACATCAGTTTTAAACTATTCCATACATTGTCGATTGAGTTTAGGTCTGGAGAATTACCTGGGCATGACAAACCCTGCAAGTTGCTATCAGAAAACAAATGTTTTATTGATTTTGCTATGGTATGGTGCACCATCTTGAATTTGTAAAAAATATCTCCAGAACCTAAAGAATTAATGTATGGAATTAATATTGATTCCACGAATTTGTTCTGTACTTGGGTTCAATGTACCCGTGACATAATACAGAAGCTCTATCTCGGCCTCTGTAGGATGTACAACCCTGTTCTTGATATGCAAGACCAAATCTTAATATCTGCAGGATATTTAACTGTTCTAAACAGTGCAGCTTCATGGAAACGTTCGTGTGATCTCCTAATAAAGCGGAAATTTTTCGTTACCGCTCCTAAGCGCGATTCATTATTAAATACAGCAAGAATATGTAAAATTTTATGAACATAAATAAAATAATGTTGCATATCTTTGTCACAAAATTTTAAAACTAATTATTATTTCACGAATTCGATATCTGCAATAAAATTTTCCCACATACAACGCTGCACACAAAATGACGAAAAGCAGGTAAAAGCAACTCTTTATAATTGTATTTAGTTCTGAGAAAGGTGTTTAGTGGTGGTTAAAGTACTGAGAATTTTATAGAATTTTATATACTATAGTAGAAGATATTTTAACACAGAAAATATAATATTCTCTCTACATACTAAATATATCTAAATATTTCTAATAAATGCGAGTGGTCCTAATTTAATTGGACAGCACTGTATACATTTTCATGAAATATAGTAAAATTATAAATTAAATTATGTCAAAATATATAAATATAAAAACATAAAAACATAACAAACCATAATTTAAAGTATATCCCGATATATTTGCATTAATATTGGACAAAATTTTCCCTGTTAAACATTGTTTACTTTTACCTTAGATGGAGTTAGCGATTGTAAATTTCGTGTTTCTCGTAATATGTGATTAAAGAATCTACATTTGTTAAAATACCTCTGCCTCTGATACATAATAGTTGTACGTTTTTCTGGTTTAATTTTACTTTTGTGTGTCATTTCGTCTTTATGTTCCACACGTCCAAATTTATTTTTAAAAACTAAACATAATATTTCATATACATACAATGCTGGAATTGTCAGCTCCTTAAACGTGTCCCTCGAGTCAACAGGACCATTATTCTTATAGTTTTGTTTTCCATGTTCAATTTCTCAGACTTCGTGAACCATTGAAAAATAGTAATAAAACAACTTTTAAACTTCAGTTGTACAATGTCCTGGTAACTGTCATATTGCAAAAAGTATTTTATCCAATTTAAAATTAACTATATGCTGATGCCATGACAGATTTGTAGCAACAATTAATCCCAACATATAAAACGCATTCACTATCGTTATATTATCCAACACAAAATCTATTATTTGGGAATTGTTTCTACGATTACAAAATGCAACTACGTTTCTCTTGTCATTATTTAAGTTCAATTCATTCGTTTTAACCCAGTGTCTTAACTCTGAAAGTAATTTATTTTTGTCAAAAGATTTTCAGCATTGATTCCCGTTATCAATATGTTAGTATCATCTGCATATGTACTTAAGCCATTATCTTCCGAAACAGCATATGCTAACTTATTTATGTGAATTGATTTAAAAACAAAGAAGGGTCAAGAATTGAGCCCTGCGGTACACCCCGGTCAACTGGCAACTTTTCAGATGTAGATCCATTCACCGTTAACTGAGTTCTTCTCCAAAGATAGGACATTTCTAATTTATTCAATAGAAGTGCACAGCAGAGACAAAAGTCTTCGTAAAATCAATGAATAATGCGAGTGAAGCAAGTGTTTTATCTAACGCTGTCGATACGCTTTTTCTGCACGTGAATCCGTATTGAAAAGATTCAAACAAGTTATATTTATCAAAACGGCGTACAGTTTCTATCATTGACAATGACTTCGATCATCTTTGCCAACTTGATCACCGAAGGTTGATATATAACCCCTTGCCACATTAATTTTCGTATTCTGTATACGTATTTCGCAACTAAGTTGTCATCATCAGCAGATAATTAAACAGTGTCGCACCTGGAAAACTACGGTAAAAATACCCGTACGAAAACAAACTCCGTACGCGATCCGTACCGTTGAGAACCAAAATATACACTGTGCAGTGTACACTTTGGTTCATCAAAGGTAAGGACGTAGTCGAAGCAAGAAAAAGTTGTATGAACTGTACAGAGGAGACGTCTTGACAGAACGCCATTGCGATTGCATTGGAAAGCCATTTGAAATGAGGGCAAAATAAAAATATTAATCGAATCAAACCACCAAATAATAATATTAGAAAATAGTATGAGATTAAATTTGTCGTCGCCGACCGTTCATTATCATGCAAAACGACTTGATTTCACACCCAAGCTAAGTATTTATTCTGCTTGCATTGACACGTGTCATTTTCTATTAAAACATGAAGAAAATGATTTATTTCTGAAACCATGATAGGGGATGAAAAATTGATTACTTATAACAATGTTGAGCGCACCAAAAATAAAGTGATGTCTTATGTTTGTTGAAATATACGACCACTAATTGGCCAAATTCAATGATTCCATAAGAGGGAAGTATCCAGAGTTGGTTAATAGGAAATGCGTCGTTTTTCGCCATGACAACACTAGGTCTGATACAAGTTTGATGACACACCAGAGGCTGTTCTTACAGCTTAAACGGGATATGTTTATCAAACCTCTGTCTACGACTTGTTCTGATCTTTACAAAATTCTATTACATGCACAAATTGGACAATTTCAATGATTCTATAAAAGAAAAGCAGTTAAAATTGATTAAGGGGAAATGTATGGCTTTTCACCATGATAACGCCAGGCCTTAACTTTGATGACTCACCAGAAGCTGTTACAGCTTGGACAACATGTGTTACCGCACCACCATATTTGCCAGATCTACCACTTGTTCGGATCTCTACAGAAATTTTTAGATGGAAAAACATTTAATTCCAATGAGGACGTGAATTTTTTGCAAGTAAAAAATTGGAAATTTTGCGATCGTGGAACCACATCACTCTCAGAAAGATGGCAAAATATATTAGACCAAAGTGATCAATATTAAATACAGTACTTACACGAGGATAGTTTGACAAGTAATCAGAATGACACATAGGTGGCGCTCTAATTGGTAAAACAAATGCACTGTAATTTAGGTTGGCTATTTATATGTTTACATTCCGATATTTAGATAAATCGGTTATTAGTTTATTTTTGACAGCTGATTGAAAAAGAAGCAACACGTCGTTTTGTTAAAATGGAAAAAGCAGAGTATCGTGCGGTGATTAAATACTTTGTAATTACGGGTATGAAAGCTACCGAAATAAAAGATGAGTTACGAGAAACATTAGGTGAATCTGCTCCATCATCCGCCACAATAAGTAGTTGGGTAAATGAATTTAAACGTGGTAGAACAAACTGTGTTGATGAAGCGCGCTCTGGAGCACCCAAAATCGTAACTTCTAAGGAAATTATAATAAAAATCCATAACATTATTACGCAAGATCGACGACTCAAAGTGAGAGAGATAGCAGACATGGTAAACATTTCAACAGAACGCGTACACCATATTTGAACGAAAGAATTGGGCCTTTCCAAGCTTTCGGCAAGATGGGTGTCGCGATTGCTTACGACTGATTAAAAGTTCACTCGTTTGTGCATTTCCAATGCGTGTTTGGACCTTTATAAGCGGAATCCGGTTGATTTTTGTAGGCAATTTGTTACTCGCGATGAAGCTTGGATACACTACAGTACACCCGAAACTAAACAACAGTCGAAACAATGGTTAGAACATGGTTCTGCACCTCCAAAGAAAGCGAAAACCACTTTATCGGCAAACAAGGTGATGGCATCGATTTTTAGGGATTCAAAGGGCATTTTGCTCATCGATTACCTTCAGAAAGGTACCACAATAAACGGACAATATTATGCAGAACTTCTACAAAAATTAAATGTTGAGATTCGTGCTAAACGGCCAGGACTGGCAAAAAAAGATTCTGTTTGACCAAGACAACGCTCCCTCGCATACCAGCATAGTTGCGATGTCCAAAATCCACGAGTTGCATTTCCAATTAGTACCGCATGCGCCTTATTCGCCGGATCTAGCCCCTTCCGACTTCCACCTTTTTCCAAAATTGAAAACGGTACTAGGTGGAAAGAAATTTTCGTCTAACGACGAGCTTATCATCTTCGTAAATGAGTATTTTGCAGCCTTCCGGAATCGCATTTTAGGGATGGCGTAAGGGTATTGGAGCACCGTTGGAATAAATGTATTGCTCTTTTAGGAGAATATATTGAAAAATAAAAATTATTTTGTATTTAAAAAAATTCGTTTTTATTTTCCATTCCCACTACTTCTCAAACTACCCTCGTATACTACAAAAGAATTGTTACTTCCATGAAATAACAACCCAATAAATGGAGTAGAAAATCCTGCCAGTGGAGTACAAACGCCAAGATTTCTGTTGACCTGGATATATATACTTCATTTTACGCATTTTTATATAAATACATATATACATATATTCTACACGTGTATATACACGTAAATTATATATATATATATACATATATATAGTAGCACACCTTGGAGTTGTAGTAGCGCAACTCAACAGTTATTTAATTTAAATTATTTTCGTGAATTTTATAGGGGTTGCATGCAGAAAGTGCCGAAGAAATGAGATTATATCTCTAACGAAATTCTCTTTGTAGGTTGATTTATAGAATTTCCGAATGTAGGGCTACTATTTATTAAAGGCAGCTCCTGAAAGAAATTCAACCCTGGGTACAGTTAAAAAAAATCTTTATGTGTACCTGTGTACCCATGTTTTATGACTGCATAACATAATAAAGTAAATTTCCAGTTCGTAATGAAAATATTAATTCTCCGATTTTATTGAAACTGTATAATTCCCGCAAGCAACTTGTGTAATTGCATATTTCACGGATTAAATGGCTTTAGTTATTTTTAAGTATATTTACGTATTCTAAATGGCACCTAAACTTATATTTCTGTTTTATAGTTATTTGGTAAAAAATTTTATCGATTAGATGATATGATTTTTATTTGCTATCTGTTGGAAAATATAAAATTGAAATATGAAATTTTCTCATAGAAATGCGAGTTGAAATTGTGATATTTTAAATCAAAACTTAAATTTATAAAATTTATTTATACGAAAACAAAAGATACTTTGCATAAAACTTAAGTATTGATCAAAATATGTAAAGCGAAACATTGCAATTGTCCTAGCGCAAGATCGATATTAGTGAGGAAGTGTCTTATAAATACTGGGGTTTCGGAATTCATAATAAAATATTTAATTGTTACTCTTGTGCCGCAATAAATCAGACATTGCGACAATTCCACCTGAACACGTGTTTCACTTCTACTATAATAACAGTATATTACAAATACGAACCTAGTTCGGTAATCAAGGTAAATACGTAGGTTGTCTTTTAAGTTTTGCATATAAAAGTGGAATAAAGCACTACATAGCTTTTAAAGACTTCATTATTTTTCGAAGTACTTTACACGAAGATTAATGTACTTTTGCATACGCTTGAACCAACTCTGGAAACAGTTGTTCCATTTGTCTGTTGGTACAGTCAAAATTGCGTTTTTCGAAGCATCGATTGCTCCGTCTGACGACTGGAACCTTTGACCACGCAATTCGTTCTTGATTTCCGGAAAGGTAAAGAAATTGTTGGGTCTTAGATCTGGACTGCGTTAAAAATTCAATTGTTTTGCGTACTGTGTGCGAACGTGCCTTGTCTTGGTGGAAGATGATTCGTCGTTCGGGGTTGGTTTTTCAAAGCTCGGCGATGACTTGCGGCAAACAAATGGTTGTATACCAATCGGCAGTAACAATTCTTTGATCTTGTTGAAGAATTGTTGCTACATGACCTGCTTTCGAAACAAATGTCGCCACCATCTTTTTAGAGACACTTCGAGAACGGATGATTTTTTCGGCTTTTCTTTACCTTGGAACAGCCAAACAGAAGACTAGCGTTTATTTTCTAGCGCGCATGAGTAAATCCAAGATTCATCACCACCGACGATGTTGTCGGTGGTGATGCTGCTTTCTAAACTTTCTAAATGAATGGCCTAAACATTTAAAAATGGAAATTTAACACCTCTAAAGCAATTGCAGGAATTGTTCACATGATTCGTGTTATACTTAGATATGCGAATCTTTGTTTGCCATTCAATAGTCTCGCGACTCCTTTTTACTTACTATTTGACCTTTTTTTCAACAATTTCATTTACTTTTGTAAATTATTCTTTTTCGTACGTCCTATGTACACATGTACTATTGCTTTTGTAATTGGGTTCGCCTATATGGTACTAAAGTATATTATTATATTATATAACTTTAATGGGTTTAAGTATCAGCTCTTCTGTTCCACTTCGGGAATACCGCAGGGCTCAAACATGGGACCACTTTTATTTAATATTTTCATAGACGACTTTATTAAGTTTATCTATTGCCCTGCATTGATAACATTAAGATTTATCACAGAATTAACTCGTTGTCTGATGTTAATTTATTATAAAGTTTAATAAAGTATAAGAATGGTGCTTGTGCAAAAGGAAAGACTCATGTCTCGTTTATATACACAGTCTGTCGCAGAGTAAACCGAACTTTTTTAAAATAGTAATTCTTAGCGTCGCCATCTATTAAAAATAATATGCGTTCGTAAAGTAGATCTTTCACCAATGTTATGTCAAAATATCATGACATTTGCGTCATTAGAAGCAGAGAAATTGCGCATAAAGTAACAGTGTCTATTTGGCATTAGTCGAAAAATGAATTTCGAAGAAAGAGAAAATATCATGTTCTGTTTTAAACTCGGTAAATCGTTTACTGAAACCTTTAATTTGATGAAAGGAGAGTATGGTGATGCGTGTTTATCATCTACGAGTGTGTATGAGTGGTATAAACGATGTAAAGACGGTTATACGGACATAAATAACGACGAACATTCTGGTGCAAAAACATCTGTGGTTGCGGAAAATAACGTCGAACTTGTGCGGGAAATTAATCAGAAATGAGACGAAATCCTCATTACGATAGCGATACGTAGGAATGGAATTAAATATTTCCAAAGATTCAGCTCATCACATTTTGACACAGCATTTGCGACTGAGAAAGATTTGTGCAAGGTTGGGTTTGGCTGAATTCATCATTGTACAGACTTGATTAAAGACTCAAAAAAGGACGAAAACTTCAGGTATTCTACTGTAACTGGCGATGAGACGTGGCGTTTTCAATATGATCCAGAGACCAAGTGTCAAAGCTCTGAATGGAAGCATCCAAGTGAAGAAAGATCGCAGAAAAGCCGTTTGGAGAAGTCAAAAGTGAAGATGATGTTGATTTGTTTTCATGATTCGAAAGGCATAGTACACAAAAAGTTTGATATAAACTAGTCAAACAGCCTATGCTGTATATTATCTCGGTGTTATAGAATATCCCTGAATATCGTGAAAATAGTAGCTGACGTTCATTACATGATAATGCACCATCTCATCGCTCGACTTTTATCACTGATTTTCTAACTACAAATGGCGTTTTAACCACCAACCATCGACCGTATTCACCAGATTTGGCCAACTGTGATTTCTATCTATTCTCCAAACCACATTTCCCGATGAAAGGACAGCGTTATGCCGACGTCGCAGCCATTAAAAAAGCATCGACAGCGATCTTGAAGGACATAAAGATGAACTTAAAAATTAATTCGATATGTTAATTGATCGTGCAAAACGTTGTATTGACCCAGAAGGCAACTACTTTAAATAAAATAAATGAATTTTACCAAAACAATAAGCTTTTGTTTTCATTTTAAAAAAGTTCAGTTTTCTCTGCGACAGACTGTGAATATGTTTTTAAAATAATTAAATGTACAATATTTACTTTGAGCGTATAAAGTAAGTTACGTAGCGACCTATTTTCAATAACATTTTTAATTAAATTTAAATCTAACATTCACAAGGTAAAATCTGTGCCAAATAAATAATTCAGAAAAGAAAAGCTCTGAGATATATATCGAATACAAATTTACAATACAAACAAGTCATTCCTACATTCAAACAAACATACACATACTCGCGAATGCATATGTGTTATAAAATACGATCACGATATGCGCCAACATAAAAGCGGTGGAAAAGACATTATACCGAGTTGAACACCGCAAGAGAATTTTCTTTAAAGATTTTTTTTCGTAAAATCAATAATTGAGGAATTAATGCATGTAGAGTGTTCGCCGAACGACTACCTGCTAATGAACATTGGCTTGAATTTATATTGTGCACGAATGGACGTATTAAAACACGGGTTAAGGGTTCAAACGGGAAATTTACTCGTTTTATTTAACTTAACATATTTGTTTCTTGTTATTTCTAAACCATATACGTTTCATGCGATTTAAATATCGACGAATTAACTTTGTTTGAGGTTTAAGCACGTGTAAACTTTATTAAAAATATACTAATGAACTTGTTATGATTACAGACTAATTAGACATTGTTCGTGTCTTGAAAAGCTTAAGAAAATTAAGGTGACTTTCTACTTTGTTAGAGTGTAAGATTGTCTTTTTTTCATAAATATTTTTCAGGGAAAAAAAATTAATATAATTTCCATAAAAATATTTCTTGCAATAGTCCATGATAAAGCTGCTAAGTCGGGCGGTACGCCATAGCCGTCTCCATCGTAGTACGAGAGTAGCCGTTTATATTTGGGGAACTGGCAACACTATTAGTATTGTCTTCGATCTGATGATTGCATCGTGAAGTTTGTCATTTTTGACAATATATTTACTTTGACAATTTTATTATCCGGTCGCTATTTCTATTGTTGACAGTAATTTGAAAATTTTATGTCAGCGAAAAAATGGAAATAACTCGCAAACATTTTCGTGCAATTATTTTTCATAACTTTCGGCGTGGATTATCTCGACAAGAATGCATCGACGAGCTGAATTCTTTATATGGTGATGAAGCACCATCGAAAACTACAGTATATCGTTGGTATAGTGAATTCGAACTTGGACGGCGTTCTTTGGACGATGAATTTCGTGAAGGTCGTCCAACAAATGTTGCTATGTCGGAAAACGTTAATGCAGTGTCTGAATTGATAATGCAAGACCGTCATGTGACATATCGTGAAATCGAGGCATCTCTAGGTATTAGTAACACCAGCGTGCATAAGATCCTGCATGAACATTTAGCCGTTAAGAGGCTATGTTCACGTTGGGTACCACATAATTTGACAACCGCTCAAAAAAGGACTCGCGTCGATTGGTGCCAAGAAATGCACGACAAATACAATGGCGGTGCTTCGAAGAACATTTATGAAGTCGTCACAGATGACGACTTTTGGATCTATATGTATGAGCCCGATAGCAAACAGCAATCGACTGTATGGGTATTCCAAGATGAACCAAAATCAACAAAAGTTGTTCGCGCTCGAAGCATATCAAAACAAATGGTCGCCTGTTTTTTCGGAAAAACCGGTCACGTTACAACCGTGCCTTTAGAGAGTTGTAGAAAGTCAATTCCGAATGGTACACAACTATTTGTTTGCCAAAAGTTTTTGAAGGAATAAGGTAAAAAACCGAAAACAACAGATCATTCTCCACCATGACAATGCGAGCTCTCACAGGTCGGTTCAAAGAATTGAATATTTGGCCGGGCAAACCATTGAATGATGAGCTATCCGCTATCATAGCTGTTTGGTTCTAAGTAGGTACTTATCTTAAAGTATAGCCCCGCTTACACTTGCGAACCTTTTTTCAGCGGTGGTATTTTACTTTTCCAGGAATTTAAAGCGGCATGAGTATATTATTGGATTCATATCGGTATTTTTTTTTAAATGTATCTGTTTCATAGCTATCTAATTCTCTGTGGTTACATTATGGATAATTTCTAGCACGGGCTTTGCTAAACTCGATTTCTCAGGTCGATTAAATTTAATGTGCGCCATATGTTCTTTATACCGGGTTCCTATCGAACGTTTCATCTGACCGATGTATTGTTTATTGCAATCTGGACATTTTATCTCAAAAATTCCCGATTTTTGATTTAACTCGACTTTGTGTTTCACATTTTCTAAGAGAGATTTAATAAAGTTACTGGACCGAAATGTAACTTGATAACCGTACTCTTTAAAAACCCTATTTAAATTTTTGTAACAGACATATGATATCCCGGATTGTCTTTCAACTGCTTCAATTCTTTTGTTTGAAATCCAAAAGCGATCATTCCAATTAAAACCTTCTTTCCCACCTTGAAAAATCTGTTTATTTAAATATTTACAACGAAATTTGACATCGACTTCTCTATAAATAAACGTAAAACTAGAATTTAAAACATTAAACTGTCGTGGATGAACTCCGTAAGCTTTCCCAGTATTTTTTTTTTGAATATAAAATTTTACCATTCAAACGAATCACGAAATTGCATCAAGATCCAACACAAACGCAAGTTTTAATATGCGCTGGCACTTATACGAAGCCAAAGAATTGCGGAAATCCCCACTTATGCAAAGTTGAATTTCGACATATAAGTAGAAAGTTATCAGTAAAAAAACTCCAAGATATAGAGAACTTCAAATTAAAAGAATTCGACTTAAAGATACTTCGATTTATAGTTCGATTATATTTACAAATAATTAAACGTAAAAGATATACAAAATACAATAATTTTCTGAGCTTTGAATATATCTATTTTTATTATTCTAGGATTGAAAACCAAGGATTTATTGGATCTATTTAAACTAATAAAATTCTATTTTCAGTAAAAAATCAATATTATAATGCTTTTTCGTGATTTCGCCCCCTAATTTATACGCATTTATATACTTACGTTGCCTGCAACTATTGAAATATGTTGTCCAAAGTTTTCAAAGTTGACGTCACATCGCGTGAATATTATTCTTGTTTTCACGTTTTCTTCCTATATACACAATAAAGGTTAAAGCTACCGTGAATTACCAACAATTTGTAATAATTATTTGATATGGTAGTATTTTACATGATTTATTTCCACTGTAAACATGACTTTTAAATGCAAATGTAAAAAGTGGAAACTACACGTTGTACTAGTGCATATTCAAGCGTGGAATTTACATGTTATGGAACCTGTACTCCACAACATAAAGAATATTTATCGTTTTAAAACATTAGTATTATTCCACACTCTATTATTTATAATAAACTCAAGATATAAAATACAATTACCTTGATTAAATATTGGGCAATTAAGATAGTTAATATTCCGTTGTTATTGTAAAGGGTTTTCCAATAGGGACCTGACAACTTTTAATTCAATTTGTGAACGCACCCTTTCACTAATCATCGAACTGTCACTGTCAATTTATTCAGTAAACTTAACATTTTCATCATGGTAAAGTACACGAACGAACAACGTCTGCAAATTATAAAAATTTACTACAGAAATTCGGAGTCGGTGACCGCTACTTTAAGAGCGTTAACTTAGTGGTGCGTTAATTTTATACTCTATACTTTTATAACCATCTTACATGCCATGCGGAAGACTAAAGATATTACAAACAGTGAAAAAATTGCAATAGAAACTTTATTGGAGACTGATTTGTATTCTTAAAGAGAAATTTTTAAAAGAAAGCAAAAGTTTTACGCTGAATAGTGGCAAGAATTGCAACACTTATCAAAGAAAATTGCCCTCAACATCAAGCGGTCGGCGACATTGTCACCGCCACGCAGAATCAAAGAAAGGGGGGATAGAAGAATTATTAACATTGCAAAATAGCTTTCATGAGAGAGTTATTACATCTTCTCCGGTCTACTACGAAAAAACACCTTAACAATGAAAAAAAAGGCGCTAAGATGCATCAACATTTTACTGCTGAAGAATGGAGAAAGGTCTTTGTACAAAATTATATCGCAAACATTTTAAAAATGTTTACTTTCTTAAATTACACAATCGCAATCATATTCAGTGATGAGTCACAGCTCTAAGCGGTTATGGAATTTGCGAGATGAACATCTTTGAAATGTTATAGAAAGAAATGTGTAGGGCTGTGCTAGTATGGTCATGGAGGACCTCGAAAGGACAATGAACCAGTATCAATACAAAAATATAATAGAAGCTATTCTGAGGGCCTTTATTACTTCACTAGATGGAGAGAAAAGTCCTTTCATGTTCATTGAAGATGGGACTACGTACCATACGGCAAAATTTGACCAGAATGGTTTCCGCAATTTCACTGTACCAGTTTTACTTTGGTCTGAATATTCACTGGACTTCAATTCAATTGAGAATGTTCGGAGTGTTCTTAAACTTTACTCGTCCCCAAATCCCAATTAAAGCAGTTTAAAAGAAAATGAAAAACCTAAAAAGAAAACAGAAAGTTTGCAGACAACGTAAAAGCTTGTATCGACAGCATACCGAAGCGAATTCAAGCGGTCATTCAAGTTAAGGAAGGTTTTATCCTCGAGTTGTAAAAATGTATTCAAATCTATGCTACGGGGGTGGTCCCATTAGTACCCGGCCTGACCTAGACATGGCGGTAGTTGTTTGCAAAATATCACTGTATTAGAAAGTACACAATGTACAAATCATACGTTTCCAGTTTGAAGACGCCATGTTGTTTAGTATTTGTTTGGCAGCCATCTATAGTGAACATCTTCAGTGAATTTGTAAAAATGAGAAAATTTGTTATCGTTACGTGATAGAATACTTTTATTTCAAAGCTCTCAGCCCAACCGATATAAAAGCTGAACTGGATTCTACTCTGCGTGAGTCTGCTCCTTCGTTTACAACAGTGAAATATTGGGGAGCATCGCAGTGGTCGACAAGTGAGGTGACGACTCCAGAAATGGTGACGAAAATCCACAAAGCGGTACTGGATGATCGTCGACTGAAAGTGCGCGAGCTAGCAGACATTTCAAATAGGCGGTACATCGCACATTATCTGAAAATTAGACATGAGAAAGCTGTGTGCAAGATGGGTGCCGCGTTTGCTCACGCTCAAGCAAAAACAGTGTCGTGAAGATGTTTCAAATGAGTGTTTAGCGAAGTTTCACAGCAACAAAGCAGAATTTTGCGCCGTTTCATAACCGTGGATGAAACATGGGTCCATCACTTCACACTCGAGACAAAAGAACAATCAAAACAATGGACTCAAAAGGGAGAACTGGTTCCAAAGAAGGCCAAAACCATTTCATCTGCAGGCAAGAATAACTTTCATTGACTATCTTGAAAAAAAAAACTATCAACAGCGAGTATTATACGAACTTATTGCAACGTTTGAGCGAAGAAATCAAACAAAAACGGCCGCATTTGGCTAAGAAGAAAGTGTTGTTTTATCAAGACAATGTACCAGCTCACAAATCCGTTATTGCAATGCCCAAAATTAATGAATTAAAGTTTGAATTGCTACCTCATGCACTCTGTTCGCCAGATTTAGCTCCCTCGGATTATTTTCTGTTCCCAAACTTAAGAAAATAGCTCAGTAGTCAAAGATTTTCCAACGACGAAGAAGTGATATCGGCAGTTAATGGCTATTGTGAGGAGTAAGACAGTTCTTATTATAAAAAGGGTATCGAACTCATTCAACATCGCTGGGAAAAGTGTATAGAGCTGAAAGGAGATTATGTTGAAAAACAAATATATTTCTTTCCAAAATGTTTGTGTTTTTTTTATCGGGTCGGGTACTTCTGGGACCACCCTCGTAGCATGCGCAATATAGAGGTATACACGTGTTTGGATTCTATTTCGTTAAAACTAAAATCGTAAGGTGGGTCAATTTAATTATCAAGTACTACAGTTCGAAGATTAAAATGATGTAGTTTTAAGCAAAATATTTTAAAGGTGGTGGCCACCGTCCTCTGTACACTGATACAATGGATTTCTATAGTTGCTTTCTGCACATTCGTTGTCCACTGGAATTCGGGCTATTTACCCCCCATACAACAAAATTATTTTATTAAAATGTGAAAATAGTGATGAGTATTATGTATTTCAGGTGGCACTCATCAAATAAATTAATAATAATTAAATAAATTTCTATCTCCGTATATAGATACTAATACATACGCACCTTATACATATGGTATAGCATTTCAATAATACTGTTGCTCAAGTCTGATATATATTTTATTATCTATTTTTAATTAGCTGGTCTGATTTAATAAAATCCTGGGCTTATCATTGCGTTAATTTATTTTATAAAAAGCTATGCGATGTCTTAAATAGATTTGTTCCCTTTTATAGAGCTTCACGTGGCTATAGTTTCCTACAATGACTCGTGGGTGAAATTACACGATATTTTACATTTAAAAAATATCATCGCAAATGGAATACGCCACATATTCAGTTTTGGGGTGAATTTAGTAGATTGAAGGCAATCGCCAAAAGCCAAATTAAGCTAGTGCATACAAAACTTTGTCATGAAGCTGAGTTAAATTTAAGATCCAAAGGGTTCGTGGCGTAATATTAATCTAAAACAGGACTCATCGCATTTCATCGTTATGCTTACCAAAGAAAGAAATAAAAGTAAATTTTAACGACGAATAATAACGAAAGATGGATCTGCCAAAAACCTTAGCAATTAAAATTATGAAAACTAATATTATAATTTCATTTATAAATCATAGATATAAACTTAAATGGAATTAGCATACTCTCCAGAAAACAAGAAAATATTTGTATTGAGAAGAAACGGCGACAAAATAACCTACTTCTTACAAAGTAATTCACCAATTAAAGCCAATACGATATACCAGGTCTACCGGAAAGTCATTACAGGTTTTTTCTTAAAAGAAAACTACATAATTTTATTTATTCAAAGTATTGACCATTTGATTCTACACATCTCGCTTATCTTTCAGGCAATTTATGGATGCGTCCTCAAAAGAACTGTTTGTCCTTTGAGCAAAACCATTCATCGAGCCATTTTCTAACTTCTTCGAAATTGGCGAAATGCAAGCGCTTGTCTAATTGATATGAAAGGTGATGGTCGGACGGGGTAACGTCTGGAGAGTACAGTGGGTGAGATATTATATCCCATCCAAGTGCTTTCAATCCTTCCTTGACCGATTTCGCTGTATGAGACGGCGCGTTATCGTGCAGTAAAATCACTTTACCGTGTCTTCGGGCACATTCTGGACGCTTTCTATCAATGTACGATTCAAATTGATAATTTATTATCGGTAGCGGTCAGTATTAACTATTTCACCAGGTTTCAACAGTTCGTAATACACCACGCCACTCTGGTTCCACCAAACATAAAGTATTGTCTTGCGACCAAAACGATTTGGCCTTGGAGTCGATGGGCTGATAACCATGATTTTTTGCGCTTAAGGTTTTCGAAATAAATCCATTTTTCATCGCCCGTCACTATTCGATGCAGAAATGACTTCCGATCATACCTTTGAAGCAGCATTTCACATACGATTTTTCAATTTTCCATTTGCCTGTTATTCAATTGATATGGCACCCATTTTCCCATCTTTTGGACTTTTCCCATTGCTTGTAATCGGTCACTAATCGTTTGTTGGACCACAGTTAACACTGCTACCAATTGTCTTTGAGTTTGGGTCGGGTCCAATAACTCCTACAGTTTCGTATCTTCAAACTTTTTCGGTCTACTAGAACGTTCTTTGTCTTCCGTATCGAAATCACCACTTTTGAATTGTCGAAACCACGCCTCACATGTTTTTATAGTTGGAGCATGCTCACCGTAAGTTTCTACCAGCAAACGATGACTTTCAGTGGCTTTTTTCAGGCACGAAACTCGACATTTTCCAAGAGGTATAAATCTATGACGGTGTTACTTTCGCAAAATATAACATGTAACGCTTTGAAGCTTGATGTCAGTAGAACAAAATGACATATGGGTCAAATCATAACATTGCATATTTAAGCCTAACTATATCTGTTAGAAAAACCGGTAATGATTTTCCGGTACACCTAGTATACGATCATCGTACAACTTCGCTTTAGGATCCCTTTTGTCGCTTACCCCTAATGGTATTCCAACAAGCGTTCATGCTCTATATACTTTTAAGACTACAAACTAATACAATTTATATTTGTCTTATTTAAACAAGTATTTATCAAGCATATTCTATTTGCAAAAAAAATGCCGGAAACAACTAGTATATGTATAAAATTTATAAGAAAATATTTAAGAAAATGACATTTTGTTTGTATTTGAATCAGTTTTGAATATATTTGACGAGTAATTATAATTTTAACGAATTAATATTATTAAAATCATTTTTAGCAATACACCATATGTGTAAAACAGATGAAGAATGTGTTCGAGGGGCTCGCTGTGAAGAATCAAGTAAAGAAAAGGATATAAAAGTATGCGTTTGCAATAGCGAGTATGATTGCAACGGTAAGATGTTACATTTATTAAACATATTTAATAAAAAACACATTTTGGTACCCCAATTTCATTATCTGCATATTTATCTTATAAGTGAATTTAATATTTTTAAATACAAAGGGTACTAGGAAAGTTTTGCGATACAGCTTTGTTTATTTAATTTTTTCAAAGTAATTGCTCTACATTCAATACACCTCTCCATCCTCCGAAACCAATCTTTAAACCAGTTCTGCCAAGTTCCACTAGGGAGTAAAGCACGTTCGTTGTCCCAAGCCCGCAGAAGGTCCTCATTACTGGAAAACTGCTTCCCTTTTAGCTTCATTTTCACATGCGGGAACAGTGCAAAGTCGCAGGGAGCAAGATCTGGACTGTAAGGAGGGTGTTCGAGAAGTTTCAATCCTGTCGTGGTCAAATATTCGGTGCAGGCTTTGGCGCGGTGAGCTGGAGCATTATCGTGATGGAGGAATCAAGTGTCCATTCTTGACTTTGGCTACAGGTTCTTCATAGATCCCATTACTTCAGGCAGGCACTGTTCAGTATACCACTTAGCTGTGACTGTCTTCTGTGTGTCCAAAACGACGCGTTCCACAATTCCACTCGATTTGAAAAATACAGCTATCATTTTCCTCTTTACAGATCGGGATTTTCTGACAACAGTGTATCCTCTAGGTGTGTCCTCATCATCAAAGAGGACCCAAACTTTGTTTTGAGCTTTGGTCGGCACATCGTAATAGTACAGTCAAGTCTCGTCACCTGTCATGATATTGTTTACATACCGAGATTGTCCCTTATTAAACTTTTTTAGCATCTCCCGGCACCAAGCCACACGTCGTGTCATCTGCTCTTCAGTCAGTCGATGTGGCACCCAGAGAGAACAAAGTTTGTTCACGTGCAAATGATCATGCAGAATCGAACGAATAGCTGGTGCATTTAGGCCTGAAGTACCCTCTATCTGTTGGTAGGTCACTCGCCTGTCCTCGCCAAGCATTTTCCTCACAGTAGTAACGTTTTCAAACAACAATAAAATACTATACGAATTTCCCACCATAGACAACACATTATTTCATGGTCACTTCATCCTGCCTTCCAGATTGGAACCGTGTCTTTTGTACTTCTGCTGCTGACATTTCATTTTCACTTGCATGAGATATACTCAGGGTTTAACTACTGCTACTATTGTTGTTGTTACTACTGAACTGAGTTTCACTAAAACCGAGTTAGTTTCAGTGCAACGACAGTAGTAGCAACAACAAAGCCCTGAGGATGTCTTATGCAAGCGAAGACGAAACGGTAGCAGATGAAGTAACCGTGGACAACAATCGCGGAAACATACAAGCCAGATTAACACGTTTCATTTTTCAATGTCATACAACAGTGCCACACTTGAATTTTATCGGCAAGCAGCTTTCTGGTTTGAAAACCCAGCACATACTGACGGCTGCGTTATATCGTAAATTTTGCTTAAAAGTATAGAGGCTGGTAATTCTAACTCCACTACCACAATGCATAAACATTTAATAGAATTTTCCGATAGACCTAATAGAATTATCTTTTTAGTAACTAGATCTAAAATATTATATTGTATGTTTTCACGAAACTTTTCTTTTGTAGGTGCATCAATGGGAAACTCTATATCAGGGCTGGTGGCTCTTCTATTAGTGTTAGCATGTAAGATTATATATTATTAGAAGATGAATTGAGAATGTAATCAATTCAGTAAATCATAGAGAATTAAACATGTGTACCTATTTTGCACTCGCTACCTTTTTGCTAATGCACAATAAATGCTTTAGCAAATATTAATTTTTGTCGTTACCTAAGGAGTAAATATTAGATACAACTAAACATTGTTAGTATTTATATTATTATCATGTTATCATATTAACAAATTTATATATCGCGGAATCTGTTTCTTTATTAAAGAATTTTATTATAAATTAATTACAATAATGTTTAATAATGATGTTCTGCTAAAAAAAATTTTATAAAGCCCATACATAATATTGCAAATAAATAAACTATAATTATTGAAATAATATAAATGTATACAGAAACTGTAGCTACAACATTTATAGTTTAATAAAATATTATACTTCTATCTTTATTATCTGAATTTTGATGCATTGTATTCTCTAATAAAAAGAGCTTCTGCAATTTAAAAAATACATATATATGTAGGTATATGAAAACACCCATTATCCTTTATATCTTACACTCCTATTTATTAACAGTTTCAGCACAGAAAAACAAAAAGAGACAAAACCGACAGTACTTTTGACGTAATAGTTTTTGGTGACTATAAACTATTACTAGTGGAATCAATTTTAAAAGTATACATATTAAAGTATTTATGGAATTTTGGTGTCTTGTTTAAAATTAGAATAATAATAATATATTTTTCGCCCAACAAGTTAAGTCCAGTTACAATAAAGTAATTAAATTCGATAAGTAATAAATATAACAAACATACGAGGGAGCGTTTTTATATTCGCGGATTGAGCGGGTTGTAGAGGGGTGAGTAGGCGCATTGGGGGCGTGGCCTGTGCAGCGACTCATGATTAGTATAAATACGAAGTTTCATTGTTATTAGACAGTTAATCTTTGAGCTATCGTCAACCAAGTAACATAATCAGGAGTGAAAAGTGAAATATGGAAAAAATCGAATATCGTGCCGTTATAAAGTTCCTTACCAGGCAAGGAAAATCAGTCGCGACCATAATGAATGAGATGTCATTGGTTTACGGCGACTCTTGTCCAGGAAAAACCATGGTGTACAAGTGGCATAGTTTATATAAACAAGGAAGGGAATCCCTTGAAGACGACCCGAGGCCGGGCAGGAGCATTGAGGTGACCACGCCAGCACTTATCCAAAAAGTTGAACAAATTGTACTTGAAGATGCTCGACTAAAGAAGAAACAACTCGCAGAAATGGTTGGAGTATCCGATACAACAATTTTTAAAATCCTACACGATCATCTCGGCATGTCTAAGGTCAGCGCAAGATGGGTGCCGAGAATGCTCACGCCGCCGCAAAAACAACAGCGCGTAGAGTGTTCACGTGCATTTTTGGACCTCTGTAATGAAGACAAGGATGGTGTATTGAGTGGAATTGTTACTGGAGACGAAACTTGGGTTCATCATTATGAACCTGAGTCCAAACAAGACTCCATGCAGTGGCATAAAAAGGGCACAGCACCTCCCAAGAAATTTAAAGTGTCACAATCAGCTGAGAAACTCATGGCAACGGTATTTTGGGACTCGGAAGGAATATTGTTGATTGATTATAAAGATAAAGGTGTTTCTATAACCGGAGAATATTACGCTTCAATATTAGAGCGACTAAAAGAAGCCATTAAAGAGAAAAGACGGGGAAAATTGACAAAAGGTGTGCTGCTTTTGCACGACAACGCGCCCGTCCACAAGAGCCGCGTTGCGTTAGCTGCCCTGCATAAGGTGGGCTTCGAAATTGTGAATCACCCACCCTACAGCCCAGACCTGGCCCCGAGTGATTATTACCTGTTTCCGAAAATGAAAAAAGAGCTGCGGGGTAAAAAATTTACTGCCGATGATGAAGTCAAGGAGGCAGTTTCGGCGTATTTTCCAGATAAAGAGAAATGATTTTTTTATGAGGGTATAAATAAATTAATTGAAAGATGTGAAAAATGTATCCGTCTTGCAGGTGAATATATTGAAAAAGAAAAATAATTTGGTTTTTTTATTTCCACCCCTTGTTCCCCATTCCGCGAATATAAAAACGCTCCCTCGTATATCGGGTTTTTCAATAAGGACATAAAAATTTTGTATTTAAATAAAACAGAATAATTGAGATATTGGACTGAAATTTCTTCCAGATGCAGTGCATATGCTATATTTAACTATGGAATTCGATGTCGTTCATATGACCACCGCGAGCACGTTTGCGGCGATCGATTCTTTGAAGCCAATTTTCCATCACTCTTTCACACGTATCGGCCAGAACGTTGGTAATTCCGCGTTCTATATTGTCCCTGACCTCCTGTAATATTGTTGGCTTATTGGCACAAACCAACAACTTAACGTAACGCCATAAAAAGAAATCAAACGGCGTTAAATCGCATGAGCGGGGTGGCCACTCGACCGATCCGTTTCTCGAAATTACACAGTTACTGAACTTCTCCTTCAATAGATCAATTGCTTGACCAACTGTGTGGCATGTGGCATCATCTTGTGGAACCCCATATCGCCGACGTCAATTCCATCCAATTCCGGCCTAAAATAGTCTTCCAACATGGCATGATAATGAACTCCATTGATCGTAACATGGCGATAATTTTCATGGACGAAAAGAATATGGTCCAGTCACACCTCCTGCATCAAATCCACACCACGCGGTCACTTTTTGTGGTTGTAATGGAGTCTTTTGAAATACACGTGAATTTGTTACTGTCCAATAACGTATATTTTGCTTGTTGACAAAGCCATTAAGCTAATAATGAGCTTCATAGTTGAAGATGGTTTTTCGATGAAATTCAGGATTTTCTTTAAACTTTAGCAGAGCCTAATCGGAGAAGTTTCAGCACTTCAAATGGACAAGAGACTTCAGTTGTTGAGTTAATTTGATCTTGTAAGGGTGTAAGCCAAGATCTTTACGCAAAATTTTCCACAATATGGTTTGAGAGATTTCTAATTCCTGTGAACGGCGTGTAATCGACTGATTTGACTTATTTTAAACCGAAGCACTTACGGCTGTAATATTTTCGGTATTTCGACCGGTGCGTTGTCTCACTGGCACATTTTTTGACTTTATCCACTATAGCTCGTACAACCTGTCTGGTGGGATGATTATTGCGGTCGAAAATTGGACTAGGCGCTCTTAAAGTTGCAACCATCGACTCAGAATTGTGGTAGTAATTTTTAATAATTTCCAAACGTCGCTCGTTTCTGAACTTCACCATGATGAAAGTGTTAACCTTGACTGATGTTTTGAAGTTGACAGATCATGAAAAACGTTTGAGGGTGCATTTGTATTAAAAAACAAAATTGTTATGTCCCTATTGGAAAACCCATTACATGGTTATCCACTAAAATTTTTAAAAAAATTAAAAGACAAGCAAAAAATACCATAGAATGACAACGCCGATTTCTAGTGAAGACGTCGGTGTATATATCGTGTTCTTTATCATATTGAATTAATGGTGATTTCCAAAAAGTATTTGTTCTCTGCGCCCGATGAGCAAATGCAGAAAATTGTCGTGAAGTTATATGTGAAATATTAAAATCAATTGCAGAAAGTACATCAGGATCACTGATTAATTTATATAAAAAAAGTGCGCTTTATTGCTTTCTTCGATCCACCAAAAATTGAATGCTCTGTTCTAGAGAAATATAATCAATTCCTCTATCCGGAGCAATACCAGAAGTTTTATATCACACGTAATTTTTGAATATCGTAAAATGGATACTAAATAATAGATCTATATTCAATCTTACTTCGAACAAATACAATCTATCGTAGAGTCAGTAAATGATGCAGAAAAATATTGAATTTATTATTTTTCTGTATCGAAATGATATGATAAACACTATAGGAATCGTTCATTAATAATACGAGTCTGCCTGATGAGCAGTGATATCTGTGAAACATATGTAGTAGACATGGTGTTATTAATATTAGAATGGTTCCTTTTAACATTCTTTTAAAGATTAGAATATTAGAAAAGGTAGCTAAGCTATCAATTGGTATCATAGACACTATTCTTCATGACGTTCTTAACCTTGCAAGGGTGTAAATGGGTGCCGCGAATGTTCACGGCGCCTCAGAAATAAGTGCAAGTCGAGTGTTGTAGAGAATTTTTAAAGCTCTGTGGCGAAGCATTTTCAGCCTAATTGTTACTGGAGATCAAAAGTGGGTTCATCACTACGACTCTGAAAGTAAACAGGAGTCCATGCAGTGACATAAGAAGGACACAGACTCGCCAACGAAATTCGAAATCACTCCATCTGTCGGAAAAGTTATGACCACAATGTTCTGGGACTCAAAAGGAATTAACCGAGTACTTGAAAAAAGATAAAACCACAAACGCAGCATCTTACGCAACCACTGAGTAATTTAAGTAAAGCAATTCAAGTGAAAAAGGCGGGGTAAACAAACCACAAACGAAGCATCTTATACAACTACTTTGCGCAATTTAAGAGAAGCAATTAGAGGAAAAATGGAGGGGTAAACAGACCTACTTCTCCACAACAACGCTCTGATTCACAAGGTGCACGTTTCCAAGGCTGCTGTGCGAGATCGTGGTGTCGAAGAACCACCAACGTTTTCCCTAGAGTCAGGACTTATTACGTGTGTTGCAGTGATTACGAACTATTACCTAAATTGAAGAAACACCTTCGTAGGAAACAATTCTCTGACGATGAAAAGCACAAACCAGTAATAAATTTCAAGTTATTTTTTACAGGATATTGCAAAGTTAATTTCAAAACGTAATAATTCATTGAGGTTATGAGAGATTGTATTGGAAAATAAAGGTAAATTTAATCGTTTTCGCGTTTCTCTTCATGTTGATATCGAAAATATAGAACGCCCCTCGTATATTTGAAGTAAAAAAGGTAACTATTAGAATGCCAAAAGTATTATTTGCGTTGAATATTTACTTCTGAACTTTGTCACAACCCTTTTGCGGAAATTTTGAATTTAAAATAATTTTTATAAGACAAATTTTCAAATAAAAAAATGTAACGAAAACTACCATTGCAAAAAAAAATTTTAGTTCACTATTACATCACTGAAAAATTTAGATGCACCATATATCATTATTAAGTAATTAGTGTCATAATTTTTTTATTAATTTGTTAATAATTTATTACATGCCCAATGATATATAAGGAAACCACTATTTACTGTTTTTAAGCGTCATCTTCTGGAAATTCTCACTTTTATGGTTTGCCGTTGTACCACCAGATGGCTTATAACACGTTATTTGTCCCATAAAGTTGTCGATAAGATGACATTCTAAGTTACTCTTGTTTTTGTATTTGTTGGTGAGCTTTCCGTAATATCCATTCATTGAAGTCACCTAGTTGAAATTCCGTGTGACCACTGACTATTGAAGAGTCCGTGAATTAATACGTGAATTGAAACGTAAAACAATGTGTTTGATTTTAATACAGGAAAAGATAGTATCGAATCAAAAGGTAAAAATATAAGATACATGAGGTAATATCATGCGACACACATAATTTTACGATGTACAAATAAAAAATAAAAAAGCGAAAAAGAGAGTCGCAAAACCTGAAAAGAAATTCATAATAAAAATCGTAAAAAAAGGAGAAGGTAACGAGAGAAAAAAAAGAAAAGAAAAAAAAAACAAGAACAAAAGTGGCGTCGATACTTCGTGAGAAAGTTGTTGCTCTCTGTCCAACATAAAGAAGTTGTACTGTGTGACCTCTTCTGTTCAGCTGCCGGTCCAGTCTATTCTTGCACTCATTTTAAAGTGACTAGAATAGAAGCATTGTGACAAGTGGTAAGTGGGAGAGAGCTGAAGGAATCATCGCGAAATTATTAAGGTAACATTGCCATAGCAACAGAACTAACAGCAGCATGCAACGTGAAGAAAAAAGGTGCGGTGTTCTTTTTCATTGAGAAGAAAGGCAAGAAACGAAGTGTACGTATGTAGAGAAGACGATTTTATATCGATATGATGGTCTATCCTGACCCCCAATGGAATTGTTCGACAACATCGATCCTACACAATTACGATGATGTCGGATACCGCGGTAAGTATGTTTAAATAACAAAAACAAACAAACACGCACACACATAAACACACACAACACACGAAATGGAAAAAAAGTGGGAAATTTAAATAGCCGAGTAGAATAGGTACTTGTTTTAACTCGTGTAGGCGGGGTATTATATATGTATTGGTGTACATACATACACACGGCGTCGACAACGGCAACATCAACGGGAACGGGTGCGTTTGCGTTAAATCCAGTGGGCGATGAACGGCATTTCACATGGCATAGCCAGACAGCAAAAAGTTGCGCATGCAGCATAAATTTTGTTTGAACTGTAACTTGGACCATTAAAAGTTTAAAAACTGGCTTTGAGCAGACGCAAAGGTTGCCGCTGAATCCACTGTTACTTATAATCAACACACAATGCTTTGTCTTGATGGTCGGTCGTACAAAACATGTCTATGCTATTCGCGATACTGGGCCACTGCTCCCATTAACATTGCCCGTTCAACTTGCACCCAAAAGTGAATAGAAAATCATCGGCTAATCGACTAGCAGTTGTTAGATAGGCGACAATGAGGGCAGGTAATATAACTACCTACCTTCCTTTTACAAATATAACACTTTGTAAATATACCGGACACACCCTTCGTATTTTCATTTTTTATTTTTTTTTTCTACTTTCAGTAAATGTTGTCGAAGCCCTCCAGGAATTCTGGCAAATGAAACATGCTCGAGGTGCTGATCTACGTAACGGAGCACTTGTTATATACGAGTCCGTACCCTCCAATGCTCAACCGTACGTTTGTTATGTGACTTTACCTGGTGGATCATGTTTTGGTAGTTTCCAGGTAATAATTTCTTTTTTTAATAAAAATATATTCGATTGCATATTGTGTTTGCTATTTTAAATTAGTACCTTTTAATTATTCTTTAATGTATATTTAAAATAATTTTTAATTCCGTGGTACATCTAATTATAACATATTAGGATTAATATTATATTGGCACGCATGAACCAAATAAATTAAAATATTAAAAAATAGCGGAATTAATTAGCTGTTATTTTTAAACATAAATCGCTGGTTTTATTCTCAATTTTTCTCTCGAAAAATATTTTTTATCGAATTTTTAAAATTGCGTTTTGGAGGAAATGAACATTTTGTTTATTTATATATATATATATATATATATGCAGGCACAGTCACCTCAAAAATGTTTTAAAGGTGTTCTGACTCATACAACGACCGAACCCGTTGCACTAGCATAACCGGTTTTTGAGCGGAAATAGAAATATGACTAGCAACTCGATTTATATACATTCGCATGTTAATTGCAATTCCTTTTTCATTTTTATATCTATTTTACCCAATATTTATTTAATAGAATTCACATTAAATTGGTTTTCAGAAAGTTAAAGTAGCAAACATTTGCCATGCATTTAATTACGCTCAGCTCTAACAAATGACATAAACAATTGCGTTAGTAGATAATATCTGTAACTGTAACTGCTAGAGAATCAAGTAGTACGCCATTGTAGTTATTCGTGGTCGAAAATTAACTATTTATTGTTATATCAAGTACCCATAATATCAAAAACAGAATATTATAATTCATTTAAGTCGACAAAGTTAATTTTTCAAGTTTTTTTTTTAACTAGAATCCTTCACCGTTTACTTGTTTCAGAAACAATATTTTTATTTTAAATTCTATTTAAATAATAACCCTTTATCTTCTCGAATTTTTCGTGACGTTTCGTATTCGTACAACCATCACCAGCAGATTAAAAATACGAAAGTGCAGTCGATGCAAGAAATTTTGTTTTTGTATTACACCAGGTGTTAAAAATGTATCGTGAGCTTTTAAAAATGATAGTATGGCCCAGTATATATATATATATATATATATATATATATATAAATGAACATAAGTCAGCAAATAGTTTCTAAAATATTTTCTGTTTGCTGTGTGATTTATGAGTAAACAATAAAAAGTCAAATAATATAGTCAAAGTGCTTTTCCTTCGCCCAAGATTAGCCGCAAGGATCTTCGAACTCTTCCGAAAACCTCCACTTTGGCTCGGATTAGATCACATCGTCGTTGTACTCGCTTCTACAGCTCTTTGTGATGGTTTACAGGTGTAGCAGATACGATAGTTTTCAAATATTCCCCCAAAAAAGTCAAAGATATATGTCCAACTCTCCTTCAAAGGTGTCGTGACTGCTGTGAAATAAACGGAGGGCACTTTGAACATCTCATTTTGACACTTTAATTTTGTTCGTTCGTAAATTACTTTGGTTATCTGTACATAATATCATAGTAAGTCTTGGAGTAACATTTAAAAGCCCCGCATTTAAAATAATTTTTAATTTCCATTGTACTTCTAACTATATTACTAGTTTATATTTCAAAAATTAATAATATATTAGCATGCATGAACCAAGTAAATTAAAATATTAAAATTTACACTTTATAACTGCTTCTGGGTTTCCGGGCTGAAACCGCGTCACTAGTATATCTGCCGACGTTTCGTACCCATTTGTATGGGACAACTTCAGGGCTGAACTACTGCACTGAAACTGGTGTAAGTCGATGGGGGACGCGTTTATATATGGATAATGGGTCATGGGTCAATGGAGCGTTACGGTTGCGGTTGGGTAGATTAGAAATGCACGATTGCCAAGCGTTATGTAGGGGGTAGCCATCATCGCGGTTAAGGTTATTGGGGTGTTTAAAGATCTCTATAGTTTCACGGATTTTGCGACCATAGAAATGGTTAGTGCGGGATAGGATCTTGGTCGAATTAAACTGAATATGGTGCCCGGTTTACAGCCTATGCTCGGCAAGTGCAGAACCGGCTATGCGCAGCAATCTAGTACAACGCTCATGTTCAGAAACACGAGTGCTGACAGACCGCTTTGTTTTACCAATATATGCCCTGCCGCATGAACAAGGACCAAGATCCTACCCGCACTAACCATTTCTATGGTCGCAAAATCCGTGAAACTATAGAGATCTTTAAACACCCCAATAACCTTAACCGCGATGATGGCTACCCCCTACATAACGCTTGGCAATCGTGCATTTCTAATCTACCCAACCGCAACCGTAACGCTCCATTGACCCATGACCCATTATCCATATATGTATAAACGCGTCCCCCATCGACTTACACCAGTTTCAGTGCAGTAGTTCAGCCCTAAAGATGTCCCATACAAATGGGTACGAAACGTCGGCAGATATACTAGTGACGCGGTTCCAGCCCGGAAACCCAGAAGCAGATACCATGGACCACGACCGCGGAAGTCTACGTACCAAATTTACACTTTATATATCACAAATAGGGGAACTAATTAACTATTATTTTTTAAAAGAAATTATTGACTTTATTCACAATTCTTTTCCCGAAAAATATTTTTTATCGAATTTTTAAAATTGCGTTTTGAAGGAAATGAACATTTTTAAGGTTGGCAGCATATATTCACCGAACATTTTGTTTATTTATATACACTACCGCTCACGGAAGTATGGACTATAACAAGCAACAACAAAAACAAAATAAAAAATATAAACGAAATTAAACAAAAATTAATATTTATTGATTCTTTATATAATAAAAATTAAAATTACAATTCATTAAACTTATTCCTAATATGCTTATATATTATTTAATTATACTTTCTTTTCATCGAAGAAACCACCGTTCGCGGCGATTACATCATTTGTTATTCGGGGCATTCTTTCTATTAATTTTCTTATGAGAACTTGTATAATGTTATTCCATTCTTTTTGTAAAATATTACAAAGTTTTCCCTTCGATGTTAGACATTCCTTTCTAACTCTTCTATCGAGTTCATCCCATAATAATTCAATGGGGTTGAGGTCCGGACTCTGAGGTGGCCATGTCATTACTTTCAAAATATTTTCATTTTTCTCCGCCTCAAGGTAATTTTTACACAACAACGACATATGTTTGGGGTCATTATCATGCATAAATTCAGAATGATTACCGATTAATCGCAGGCCTGACAGTAAAACGTGATTTTCCAAAATTTCTCGGTAATTCTCGTTTCTTATAATACCATCTATTTTTATCAAATCTTCCATTCCGACTAGTGAAAAACAGCCCCAGACTACAACAGAACCAACTCCCATGTTTCACCGTTGGAGCTATGCAATCTGGCAACATTTTTTCTCGCTCCGATCGTCTGACGAAAATCCTTCTCTTTTGCCCGAACACTTCAAATTTCGATTCGTCACTCCACACTACCTTCTAGCACTCATCGATTGTCCAATTACGGTGTAACCTTGCCCATTGAAGTCCTTTCTGCTTATTTCCACGACGTAGTAATGGTTTCCGTGAGGCAACGGGACCGTGTAAATTTACTTCCACTACTCGTCGTATCACTGTACTACTTTTTTAGCATGGCCCTGATTAAAATTCGGCTGTTATTTCAGGTGCCGTTAATTTTCTATTTCTTTTGCTAATTAATTTAATTCTTTCGTCGTCAGCTTTGGAAGTACCTCTCGATGCTAGTTTCTTGAAACCGACGAATTATGAGATTTACTGTCGATTTTTTCACTTTTAATTTTTCCCCAATACCGCGAACTCAATACCCCTCACGATGCAAAGTAAGTATCGCTGATCGTGTTCCACTATCAAGCGGCTTTCCCCGTGGCATATTGTAAACAGAAATTACACTATTCGCTTACAACATAGACTACTTCACCATAGCACGTTCAGTGATCTACTGATGTGCACAAGGAGGTAGTAATAGGGTGAGCTACTCATTTCAGGTAAATTTCTAGACTTTAGTCCCTTCTTAATGACCGTACCACTAATCCTGATTATATATAGCTGGAATTATCGTACAATGCTATTAAGATGCAAAATCAGGTAATTATAGTTGTAAAATTGTTTGTATCATATTATTTGGAGAATATATATAAATACAATATCTATTTGAATTATAAACCTTCTTAAGAATAAGGCACGGGTTCCCAAAGTATGCGCCGCAAAGAGTCTCCAGGGGCGCCGTGACAGCCTCGCCAAAATTTAAATATAGAGTTAACCTTAAAATCGAAGATGAAATTCGTGTTGCTCTATCAAAAATAACACCAAAATTCCACAAACTGATCAAAAATAAACAAGCCCATTCTTCTCATTAGGATAGAAAACATTTTTGAAGCTCTTATTACTTGTACCCAATTACGTTTAAAATCATTCTCTGTTTTATATTAATTAGTTACTATATCTGTTTTTAAAATAAATGTATTTTCTTTATTTTTCGATTTATTTACGTTTTCCTTTTCCTCCTTATTACAATTACTAAAAAAAACAAATGCAGCGACTATTCACAAAGTATTTAAACAAAATTAAAGTGTTATACAAATCTAAAAGTTAAATTTAGAGATCATAGCATAGAATTTATTTAAATCTAAGATTTTAGACTTAAATTTATCAGGTCTCCAGTTTTGCTTCATACGAAGAGCGCCGCCGGAAACAATTTGAACGTTAAGGGCGCCATGGTTTTAAATACAAAGGGTGCTAGGAAAGTTTTGCAATACAGCTTTGTTTATTTAATTTTTTCAAAGTAATTTTCTCTACACTCAATACACCTCTCCATCCTACGAAACCAATCTTTAAACCAGTTCTGCCAAATTTCACTAGGGAGTAAAGCACACTCGTTGCCCCAAGCCCGCAGAAGGTCCTCATCACTGGAAAACCGCCTCCCTTTTAGCTTCATTTTCACATGCGGGAACAGTGCAAAGTTATCAGGGCTCAACTACTGCACTAAAACTGTTTCAGTGCAGTAGTTGAGCCCTGAAGATGTCCCATACGAGTGGGTACGAAACGTCGGCAGTTATACTAGTGACGCGGTTCCAGCCTGGAAGCCCAGAAGAACATAGTACGTAACGTAATGTACACAGATAGTACATGCGTAATCATAAGTGACTATATCCTTCTTAATTCTTAAAAGTAAGGTTACAATGAAAAAGTGGCGTAAACGCAAAATGTTTCGAATCTGTCAAACCGTCCATTTGCGGAACCTTGTTCATTAACACTTTTATGCATATATTGGGCTATACCATCACCTCTCAAAGTTTGTTACACATTTTTTAACACCGAATCGAATACCTAAAAGAAATTTTATAGAAAAGCAACGGCCAAATATAATTGAAAAAAAAAATTTTAAGCGTTTTGTGACTCCTGCTAAGTATTAGTTACAACTGCACATGTTTAATGACGTATTTTTTTCAATCTTTTTTCAATGTCACAATGGTCGATAGACTGAAACATCTCGATGTTAAACAGTGGAGATTTTGTCTAAGACTCTGGATTTCTTCTTTAACTGTCTCTGACGCTTGAATATCCTGTGCAAGCTTGCATTTTGAGCCTAGTACCTTGCTTTAAAATTTTTAGATGCTGTCCAACTGGGTTAGCACAATGTCAATGCTACGTTCCATAAATTCGTAATATGCACTTTCTTAACCGAAAAACATATAACGAAAGTTTGTACTTATTCCAAACATTATGGTTTTAGAGTGAATAAAATGTAAAATCTACTTAAAATCTAAAATTTGCGATAAAAATTAAGAACTTGACAAAACAATAATAATGAATGACGAAGCGTTGGCAATAGAAATTCCCAGGACGCGCTTCTAACCCAGAAGCCATGATGAAGTAACCAATAACAATGAAAGTTCGAAAATTTATGACTGTATGAAGATTTCTTGAGAAATTTTACAGTTTTTTTTAGCTAGGAGTGTTCATAGTACTTGATTCTTGATCAGATTGATCACAAATAACGTAGATTTTCCTTCCTTGCTTTATAAAGTGAGTTTCTTTATTCCATCACGTGTGACTCCTTCGATGGTTAGATTTTTACCTCTTAAACGAATACTAACGATCTAAAGAAAGCGCCAATTACACATATGTATATGTATCAACACTAATGTTCTTCTTTCTGCTAATTAATGCGAATAATACGAGGACGGACCAATAATTAGTAAGCTTAAACAAAAAAAAAAAACGCCAACTTTTTGGCAAAAGATTATTTTGTTTTTCAACACATTCTCTTTGTAACTCATTACATTTAGTGCGCCAATGTTCAAATCTTTTCCTTCCTTTACAAAACTGTTGAAAATATGCGTTTCAGTGACTATCTCCTTATTCACGAGGAAAACATCTGAGAGGACCAAATCTGGCGAACAAATTGGATGGGGAACAGTTCGAAATGTATTAGAATTTTTGGAATGGAAAGTGTGAACACGTGCATTATCCTCGTTAATTCTTTAACCGGGGCATTTTACGTTGTATTGCATCCTGCAATTGATCTAACAGAATGCCAGTATATGGATAGGAGGAATCCCACTACAGTTCCAAAAGACAGCATGTGGTCTTTGTCTTCTTTGAAACACTTGTGTCGGCCTCAGATTGTTGCTTCATTTCAGGTGTATAATGGTGTAACCAGGTTTTATCAACTGTCATTATTCGGTGCTAAAATCTTTCGGATCATGTTCTATATGTATGTGAACTAAAAGGCAAACATTGCTCTTTCTAAATTTCTGAATAGCTTCTAAGTTTGCTTTCTTATTTACGTTAAAATATTTAAGAGTTATCTCTGCCACACCCTGTATGTATTCGATTTTGTAATTGTGTCCCATAATTGATGTATAGTTTGTTGAAAAATGAATGCCTCCCCCTGGTCACGGTAAAGCATCAATGCTACTTTCTAGGATGTATCTGTATCTTCCCACCTTCAAATATTGTAAACCCAACGACTAGACCTAGAGATCATGCATTTGTATTGAGGTCTCTCAATTTTTATATGATTTGGTTCACCTTTCGCACTTGTTAATTTTTTTCGACAATCAATTTTTTAACATTTGGTAGGAATGGACATTAATTTTTCAACAAACTATGCAACTATTGGACAGCAAAGATTAATATTGTATAATAAATTTGATAATTAATTTTTTTAACATCAATGATCAAATCCTTTTTCATGTTTTATTTTTATTATCTCTATTATTGTATTGTTTTAAATTTTTGATTACGTTCATTTAGTTTTATATTGCAGTTCTTATCGTTTCTTTATCATTTCCATATATTGTATTAATTACACTAATAATAAAAGTTATTAGACATTTTCTTTTTTGTATTAGAATTGTCCTACAAAGGCCGAAGCACGCCGCAGTGCCGCAAAAATCGCTTTAATGAATTCAGTTTTTAATGAGCATCCCTCCAGAAGAATATCAGATGACTTTATTGAAAAAGCAGTAGCAGAAGCTCGTCAATCATTTAAAGGCGATCCAGAAGAAGCTGACAATCCCAACACCGGCATCGGAGCGTTTAGATTCATGTTGGAATCTAATAAAGGTCGCACCATGTTGGAATTTCAAGAACTGATGACGGTATTCCAGCTGCTTCATTGGAACGGTAGCCTGAAGGCGATGAGGGAAAGGCAATGTAGCCGCCAAGAAGTCGTCGCACATTACTCTAATAGGGCCCTTGATGATGATATGAGATCGCAGATGGCACTAGATTGGATAGCCAGAGAACAAGAATGTGCCGGAGCATTGCGCCGGGAACTAAATCAAGCTGAGAGAGAATTGGAGTCTGCACGGCTTGCCGGAAGAGAACTACGCTTTCCGAAAGAGAAAAAGGATATACTTGTCTTGGCACATAGCCAAGTGAACATAAGCTAACTCGAGAGCGTGTTTAGTGATGAATCGGCCAGTCCGAACTATTGTTATTTCTTTTTTTTTGCATTGCGACTATTGGAAGCCGCAAGATTTATGTTATTGTTAAGTGAAAGTGTTAATGTTTATTGTTTCGAAAGAAAAAATTTTGCATCAAATGTCAATGATGAATGGACTGAATTATAGATTTTACTCGGTATATATGTATCTCAGCATCTTTTCATCATTAGCATTTTTTTATTGGTTTAAGCTTACCCATACCGATCAGCTATTATTTTTTATAAACGCTACTGCCATTGTAGTTAGTCAACATTTAAGAAATGTTTGGTTAAAAAAATATTGATTTACATTTTATTCATTTCAATCTACAAAATCAGCTTATTACATTACTATTTAATGATTTTTTTAATGCAGCAATTGAATATGTAATGTATATTATAATTTACATCATATCGACATGAAGGAAACCTATTTCCTGTAATTCTATATTGTTTATAGCTTTTTATAACACAGAAAACTATATTACCTTCCTAAGTACAATTTTGTAAATACTCGCATTAATAAATATAAAACAAGAATAAAATAAAACTTTGTTTTCTAATATAATTCTTGTGTGTACATTAACTATATAAAATTGAATAATTTAGAATGACAGGTAAATGGCGAATTGGGGTCTATAAATGAGTACGTAAAACCCACCAAACGAGTAATAAATATACGATTTTCCTTCAACAAAATATTTTCTTAAATTAAACCTAGATATTTTTCACCCAAACAATTTCTTAATTATTTTAATATGAGTTTAGCTTACATAATTTATCTATTTATATATGTTTTATATATATTTTAATGTTTACTTTTCATTATCGTTTTTTATTTTACAATAGTTATCCTTATGTCAGAATAATATTAATGTCATACGTAGATATGTTAAAAGCGTGGTGATGGGACTAATTATTGTGACGAAATGTAAATTTTTTTTATATATTTTTATTTGATCTAGTCTATTGGCACCTAGTGTCTTGACTTTGTTCTAAAATAAAGCAAAAAAACGAAAAAATCTTTTTTGTATGTGATGGACTTAAAAGAAAAGATATATTTGTTTTTATATTATATATAGATTTGTAGTTTATATACTTGCTATGTATGAAGTTTATGGAGATCCTGCTTTAAAAATTATTATTCAAATATTATTATATATTGAAATAAAAAGAGCATAGTTAGACTGTGAGTAGGTTTTATATTGGTACATATTTTAAAATAAATAATTAAAAAATGTATGTGTTATAATTTATTTTTAACCAAGAATATTATCAACATTTTTAAAAAAGAAAACTATTTTTTTCCTTTTTATTGTAATATGCAATCATGTACATAGAAAATAAAGGAGTCAATAATTTTTTCATATTACCTAATACTAATAGTTACACTATTACAACTACTAATAGTTAACAATGTTTGTAAACTTACCTTAAAATTATTCACAGTCAATATGCAAATTTGCAATTTTAAATATAAAAAGTGTTGGAAAAAAATCTTTTCTTAGGCAGCCAATATACGTTCCTCCCAAAAACCATTCTTAAATTTATTTTCATTTGATAATTCCTCGAACTAAATAAGCAAATAAAACCTTTTTAAGAAGTATTTTTAATTATATGACGATTGGTGTAAACTTACCTTAAAATTAATGACAGTAACTATGCAAACTTACAAATTCAAATTTAAAAATGTCCGGAAAAAATCCTAAGTTAGGCAACCAAATTGACAGCTTACGGAAGAGACATCTAGTTATTCAAATATATAACACACTAAATGTGTTTGTTGCGTTCCGCCCCCTTGTGAAGTTGACGACATTTAGATTTGCACATTGGTTACATACATACAATCAGTTTGTGAATTTTGTTTATTGTTCAGGTGTGTTTATTTTTTTTTTGTTGAATTTGTGTTATGTGCCCCTGTAGATGTGGCATTAAAGCAACCCTTAAATGTTTCTGTTTTAAGGAATGGACTATTGGTGAACATGACTGTAGATTTTAATGATTATTTTTGGGTAAGTTTACTAAATGCAGTTTTTAATTTACTGTATCATCAATACGTTCAATTTACAATTACTGTAGTTATTACATTCGTATAGATCTTCAGAAAATTATGGTAACAAATGTTATTATATAAAAGAAATCACTGTTTACCATTCATAAATCTAATTTTAATTACTATTTACATCACTAATTACTTTAATTTTATTGAAGTTGAATTTTGTTTCTTTTTCTTTTTTTAATTTGAATTTATAGGGCGAAAAAAACAATGGTTTTGATGTTCTTTATCATAACATGAAATATGGGCTTGTAGCGAGCAAAGAACTAGTAGATTTTATAAGAGAAGTTTCGAATTTAGAGGAGAATAACTCAAAACTATTCACCAAATTAGCAAAACAAGCAGGTAGCTGTTGTAGTCAGGGTACATTTGCACCTCTATGGCAGGTATTAAAGTCATCCGCAGAAAAATTGTCAGCTTTGCATATGCAAATGGTCCAAAAAGTTACAGATCTAGTCAAAGATGTAAGCAAATATGCAGAAGAATTACATAAGAAACATAAAACGGTTAGTACTAAAGTGATAACCTTTCTTTGATATAACTGAAACAAATCCTTATGAATACAGTCTGAATCTCAAGAAAGATATTCTTGGTTATATTAATTTGAATATTTACATTGCATTGCAATTTTTTGCAAAGTGCATTTTTTACTATGATTAAAATAGATGAATGTGAATATATTGTGATAGTTGTTTTTATAAGGCTTAATATAAGCACCATGTGTGTTACACTTACAGAATGTGTAACACAACTTACATTTATTTAAGGTATTTTCTTAATAGGATTACAAATGATATTAAATTTATAATAATCAATTGGAAGACCTTTTAATTGTTGAAAATAATTTACAATTTTACAAAGTGTGTTAAACAAGGAATATCAATTTTTTTAGCCCAAATTTATATGTTTTTAGAGAAGCTTATTTTTTTTTACATTGCAGTAGTCGTATTTCCCGGAATTAACGTGTAATCATTCTACATTTAATAAAATTTAAATGAATGGGAGAAACTTTGTAAAAGTTGATAAAGAATACTATTACTTGACACTCAATGAATGACTAATTAAATATTGTGCAGTACTTATTTTAGTATCTATTATGATGTCAAGTTTTTTTAAAAATAATTTTGATAGTCTGACCGCATATAGATTAATATTTTATCTGTTCCTTTTAGTGCGATATCTTCTTATATTTTCATAAATTAAAATTATATAGATGAATCATCATTTTAAATAATACTAAGAAACCGTTTGACGTATTTGCAACTTTAAAAAAAAATAAATATTTTGAACGGCGCTGTATAGAAATCCCAAGATGCAAAATATGTATTCTAAGTGCTTACAAAAATGTGAAAATATTTGATTACGTTTTTTTTCCTTGTAGTATGTATACATTGTATATATGTATACGTTTGTACATCACAAATTGTGGTGATGACGTATCATGCGTCTTTTTTTCTACTGCATTGAAGCCGTCATTGCGTACATTATGTAAACGATTCTGTTTTATCTTGAAACGTTAAAAATACAAAAGATTATCACATAAATATTTCATAAGCATTTCAGTTTTTTTCCATATTTACATATTTTAAATATATCGTTTTTATATATTAAATATACAGTGGCGTGTGAAAATAACAATAGCTGACATTTTCTTTATAATTCAACTCAGATATACTCTGTTTCAAAAAGACAGACAAATTTCTGAACAGACCCCCAAGTCCAAATTACAACTTACAAAATCAAATTTGAAAACATGGCACCTACTACTTACAACAGAGTTACAAACACAGTTGTACACTACGTAAAAGTAAAGTAGAATAGAAAAGTAAATGTTACATAATCCAAAATTGTTTTTACGTTTGTACCATAGATAAGCTATTTATTTAGAAAACACATGTAATTTTATTTATTTGTTCTATTAGTACGTCATTATAGATTACGTATACGTAATACTTTTAACCACTGGGGAGTTGAAGTCGATCAAACAAATTACTTTATGTATCATTTGATGTTGTCTAATATTTGTAATACAAATAAGGAATAAATACAACAGCAAATGGCTTAAATTTTACAACTGTAACAATTTATGATCATTAATTAAAGTTAATGATAAAAATATACTATCTTATAAACTATTTCATGATTATCGAATTCATTGTGATGGTGGTGTGGAAACCGAGTTATCACTATCACTATCGTCTTCAATAGAAATTATGAATGGTTCTATAACTTCATCGATAATTCTATTACGACCCTTCATACGTGATTTTTCTTTGATAACATGATTGTTTTGAGACGAAGAATAATAAATATAAAGTTATAATATTGAAGAAAAAGGAACAACCCCTCGCTAGAAAATCAGGAAAACCCATTTGCAAATGTTCTTTCCTGTTCTTTATATTTGTAGATATTTCAATGAATGGTTTTTTACCGACAAATAATCTTATACAAAAGGTACTAGGAAAGTTTTGCAATACAGTTTTGTTTATTTAATTTTTTCAAAGTAATTTCCTCTGCACTCAGTACACCTCTCCACCCTCCGAAACTAATCTTTAAACCAGTAGTGCCAAATTTCACTAGGGAGTAAAGCACACTCGTTGACCCAAACCCGCAGAAGGTCCTCATCACTGGAAAACCGCCTCCCTTTTAGCTTCATTTTCACATGCGGGAACAGTGCAAGGTAGCAGCGAGCAAGATCGGGACTGTAGGGAAGGTGCTCGAGAAGTTTCAATCTTGTCGTGGTCAAATATTCGGTGCAGGCTTTGACGCGGTGAGCTGGAGCATTATCGTGATGGAGGAACCAGGTGTCCATTTTTGACTTTGGCCGCAGATCCAATGATTTTAGGCAGGCACTGTTCAGTATACCACTTAGCTGTGACTGTCTTTTGTGTGTCCAAAACGACGCGTTCCACAATTCCACTCGATTTGAATAATACAGCTATCATTTTCTTCTTTACAAATCGGGATTTTCTGACAACTACGGTTGTGTCTTCATCATCAAAGACCCAAACTTTGTTTTGAACTTTGGTTGCTACATCGTAATAGTATAGCCAAGTCTCGTCACCTGTCACGATGTTGTTCACATATTGAGATTGTCCCTTATTAAATTTTTTTAGCGTCTCCCAACACCAAGCCACACGTCGTGTCATCTGCTCTTCAGTCAGTCGATAGGGCACCCAGAGAGAACAAAGTTTCTTTACGTGCAAATCATCATGCAGATTCGAACGAATCTGCATTTAGGCCTGAAGTACTCTCTATCTGTTGATAGGTCACTCGACTGTCCTCGCCAAGCATTTTCCTCATAGTAGTAACGTTTTCCTCCGTAACTGACGTTCGTGGCCTTCCCGGCCTCTCAGCGTCCTCCACAGTTACATTTCTCCTTTGGAATTCTCTATACCACCTGAATATCCTAGCGATGTGGACAAACATCACCTAGTGCAAAAGTCATTTCTTCGAAGCACTGGTCTATGTTTAAACCACGCACGAAATTATAACGCTAAACTGCCCTTATCTCATTGCGTGACCACGATGCCATCGCAAGCAATTTACACTCTCACTGCTAATGAATAACTAAGCCCATCGACATGGCGCGGTGGCTACTATGCACGTATGAACATGTCTCAACATGCAGCAATAAGCAGCTTCCTACGATTCATTGTTGCGCCATATTGCAAAACTTTCCTAGTACCCTTTGTATGTATATTTTACCTTTACTCCTATCTTCTAATCGGATTTAATTATTTCTTTTCGTTATCCTATATAAAGGAGATTGTGACATGTATTGTACTTGCCTCAGTAAATAAAGAGTTTCCCAATACGGACATAACAATTTTGTCTTTTAATTCGAACATTTTTCATGATCTGTCAACGTTAAAACGTCAGTCAAGGTTAAATTCTCCGACTGGACTCTGTTAAAGTTGGAAGAAAATCCTGAATTTCATCGAAAAATCATCTTTAGCGATGAATTTTTGACTAAATGGCTTTGTCAATAAGCAAAATATGCGTTATTGGGCAGCAACAAACTCACGTGAGACTCCATTACAACCACAAAAAGTGACCGCGTGGTGTCGATTTCATGTAGGAGTTGTGATTGGACCATATTTTTTTCTGCCATGAAAATTATCGCCATTTTACGATTAATGGAGTTCACTATCGTGCCGTATTGGAAGACTATTTTTTGCCAGAATTGGATGGACTTGACATCAGTGATATGTGACTACAACAAGATGGTGCCACATGCCACACAGCTGCTCAAACAATTGATCTATTGAAAGGGCAAGTTCTGTGACCGTATAATCTCGAAAAATGGTCCGATCGAGTGGCCACCCCTCTCATGCGATTTAACGCCATTATATTTCTTTTTATGGGGTTACGTTAAGTCGTTAATTTATGCCAACAAGCTAACAACGTTAGAGGAGCTCAGGGACAATATCGAACGCGAAATTGCCAGCGTTCCGGCCGATATGTGTGTTAAGAGTGGTGGAAAATTGGCACCAAAGAATCGATCGCTGCAAACGTGCTCGCGGTGGTCATATGAACGAGATCGAATGCCACAGTTAAATGTAACATGTGTACTGCACCTGGAATACATTTTAGCCCAATATCTCAATTATTCTGTTTTATTTAAATACAAATTTATTATGTCCTTATTGAAAAACCTTTATATAAATAATATAGTGTGAAATTTAGACAAAGCCTTTTATTATTCCTTAGTGTAATGGAATTTCACAAAATAACAACCTCAGCAATCAACTATTTGAAGCAAAAATGTTATTTTTTCCAAATGTTGCTCGTATGATAAGTGGCGTATTCACTTTCATTTCAATATAACGCCGCGTGCATTATGTAATTTGCAAATAATTGAATGTCCGAATACAATCGTCCTAATTCAACTAAATATAATAATATCGGAGTTTATTGTGGCTGAAGATTGACTCTTGGATAGTCCGAACGTAAATTCGCTTGATTATCAATTGTGGACCGATTTAGAGAAGATGATTTACAAGACCCCTCACAGAAATTTAGAGTTTGATGAAAGCACACATTGATAACTGTAGTAGCTAACACATCAACGGATGGAGTGGGTGTCTACATAAGAGTGACCTCCACATCTGAAAGGTTGTATAACTAAAACGCACAATTTTGTTTGAATGAGAATGCTTTTTTTTTTTTGTTTTAGCTTTACTTGGCATAAATTTTAGCTTAAATGAATGCATATTATTCAAAATTATCAAAAATTACTATTTTATGTGTTTCTGAAAAATAGCAATTCGATTTTTATAATAGAATTTGTGAGGATAGAAATTGACAAATTCTATTTCATCTTTATTATTCCCTGTGCAACTAACTTTTACAATATAAATACCAAATTTTTAATTCTGTTCAGTTACACAGCCTACAAAATCCTTCTGTAATAAATTTAAATTGAAACAAGACGTAATTCTTCATTTATTATATTGCTACTGCTTACATTATCATAGCCTTGACCATATTAAGTGCCCTCTAATTGGTAGTATAGAAGGAAATTCAAATACGAACATGTAACTGCATGGGTGTATATGTACGTATGTTTTAAATAATAATTTATTTATAAATATTAAAATTTACAAATACTAAATATACTGTGACAAAGAAAAAGTAATCAGCCGGTAAAAGTACAGTGCCTGGAAATTCTGATTATGGTATTTTTAAAATTTATCAGAAATACAACAAAATATTTGTTTATGCTTTATTGAAGATATTAAATTACTACTTTGTTAGTCCTCCTGTGGCTTTAATGGCATTAATTCTATTTGGTATATTGGAAATATAAGTTTTTACCGCTTCTTGCAGTTGTACGTTCTCTTCTCTCCAATGTGAATTTTTAGAATTGCTATTGTTGGAATATATTCAGCATGTTCCATACATTTCCGATCGAATTTAGTGAATTTCTGGGCCAGGGCAAAAGGTGTATATTATGCTCTTGAAACAGATTTTTCTTATCAATTTCGTCGTGTGGTACGATGGTCCATCCTGCCTGAAGGTGTATGGTCCTTCATTTATTGAGTTTAGAAAAGGCGGAAATAAACTTTCAAATTACTTTTTATATCGAACTCGATTCGATTTTGCATGACTGATGGTCGATGTTTTTTCTGTAGAACTTCGTTACTATTGGGTTGGCAACTAAGTACTTTCGGTTTTGTAGTATAAAATAAAACACTTTTTTTTAAACAAAGAATAATTTTTAATCAATTATATATTTTCCATTTTGCTCAATGACCTTTTGCCATCTTTCTTTCAGCTGCATGATTTCGCGCTCATAAAATTTCTGGTCCTTATCAGCAAAAAACTGAACCAGGTGCGAGTGAAGGTCATCGTCATTTGTGAAAGTTTTATCATTCAAAGAATTCTGTAAACTTCGAAATAAATGGTAATCAGATGGTGCTAGATCAGGGCTGTATGGGGGATGTGGCATCACTTCCCAGCCAAGCTCCAATAGTTTCCCACGAGTTGCCAAAGATGTGTGAGGCCTTGCATTATCTTGGTGGAAAACTACACCTTTCCGATTTGACAATTCTGGCCGTTTTTCTTTGATTGCTTCATCCAGTTTTATTAATTGTTGACAGTAAACATCAGAATTGATCGTTTGGTTCCTTGGAAGCAGCTCAAAAAACACAACACCTTTGTAATCCCACCAAACTGACAGCATGATCGTCTAAGGTGCATATCGCAAAAGTTGATTCTTTGTGTTAAATGAATTTCTTTCAATTCGTGAGGTACCCAAATATCAAGCTTCTTAACTAACCCAAGACATTTTAAATGTTTTTCAATTGTTGTGTGCGATACACGTAGCCTCTCCGCAACCTCTCGAACAGTTATATGACGATCCTCTTCAATTATGACTTTGATTTGGTCATCATCAACTTCAGTAGGCCGACCAGAACATTGCTCATCTTTGAGGGAAAAATCTCCAGAACGGAATTTGTTATACCAATTCTGACACGTACGCTCTGTTAAGCAATTAGCACCATAAACTTCACATATCTTTTTGTGAGCCGCAACAGCTTTCTTTCCTTTACGGAAATAAAATAGTAAAATATGTCGAAAATGTTCGTTTCTGCACTCTATTTAAAATTAACCCACAACTAATAGCTTTAATAAAAATCACGCACTACTTGCTTCTGAAGTTACGTCAATGTGACTAGTATCACGCGACAAACGGTAAAGTACAGCACTAACATACGTTATACAAAAAATAAAGCAACGCTCTATCAGTAAAAACCGAAAGTACTTAGTTGCCAACCCAATATATTACCTGCGTCTTCATTTAATGAAATTAACACGTTTCGTCATTGCTTTAAGTCGGCGTTTATTGCCGAAAAAACACCTGTGTGACTTGTGACAATGAAATTTATGAAAATTGATACTTTGAAGAAATGATTTATTAATGATACCTTTTGCCAATTTTCAACCGTAAAATTTCTGTGCATTTTTGCCTATTGCAAGTGTGCTTTCTTCATTTTTGGTGTCAACCTTAAGGCAGGTCTGCGACATTTAATTCTGACAGCGTACAATCGTGCGTTCAGACATGTTTATATTATGCACTTTTAATTTACCTAGCAGCTCTCTGAAGATTGTTTTTATAATTAGCCGGTCGTCTCTCTCTCTCTCTCTCAGTGGTTTTGTGAACGCCACGACCGCTGGATATCGACGGAATATTTTCTCGACCGGATATTCGATCGACTGTATGCCGAGAAACTTTGTCTGCAATTTGTTCGAATACATGCCTGTTTTTAATAAAGCCCCTATTTTAATTTGATCCCGGTACTAATATCTTACACTTTTCCCATTCCGAATGTATTACAAAACAACTATGTAGGGAATAGAAGTGCATTTGGTATTGCATCAAAGGATTGGCTTTCATTGTCTCTAGGTGACAACCCAATCGAAGATGTTTGGGCTCTATGAAGCACTCTTCGCTGGAACGTGGTATAAAATTACCCAATTATCTCATAACATAAAGAAGAGATAGCGTTTATTACCGTGGAATTATGCCGAAAATTTGGCCGCGAAAATAATGGAGGCTGAAGGTATAGCATACAATATGTACTTTGTAATAATACATTTTTCTATTAGCCTTTTTTTTGGTAGAAATAGAAGCCTGCGTTTCTTATTGTAGAAAATTTAAATTGTTTCTATTATGGCTACTAACTTAAATTTTAATTACCTTTTTTAAAGCTATCTCTTACCAGTACAGCTTTTTTTAACATCTTTAATTTCATTCTTTCTTTAAGGCTTCTAAGATTGCCAATTACTTTTACACCCTCTCAAAATACAATGAAAATTACACTACCGTCTAAAAGTTTAATCGCACTACAGATAATTTTAATTGCGCAATGATATTAAAGAGATTATTTATTTTCATAGCAAATTTATTTATAAAATACTAACGAGCAATTGACATTATTAATCTAAGTAATATTATAATAGGTTAGCTTGAATTTTACTTTCGTCAAAGTAACCACTCCTAGCTGCGATCACGGCTTCGCAAACACGTGGCATTCGTTCAACTAGTCGGTCGTGATATTCCCCATCGATAGAGTTCCATGCATTCCGCAACTTAGCCCAAAGATTTGTCTTGCTAGTAGGAGGTATCTTACGCACTTCACGATTCAAACAGTTCCATAACAGGTCTATCGGATTGCAGTCCGGACTATGGGGTGGCCATGTCATGAATGTAAGGATTTCTCTTTCAGTTTGGTCGGCGAAAAACCTTTTTACAATCTTTGCTGTGTGTTTGGGGTCGTTATCTTGCTGATAAACAAACCCCAGACCCATTAGCTCCATAGCTGACGGAAGAGCATGCTCTTGCAATATACCCAAATAGACTTCTTTTGTCATTCTTTCTGTGATTTGCACTAATTTTCCGATGTGCCCGCCTCCAAAGCAACTCCAAACCATCACATTTCCACCACCATGTTTTACTGTCTTAACCACATATTCATCTAACATTCTCTCCCCGATACGGCGACGAACAAAAGTACGGAGTTTATTTCCAAAAATTTCAAGTTTGGATTCATCTGTCCATAAGACTTGTTTCCATTCTTCGACAGACCAGTGCCTGTGCATTCTCGCCCATACCAATCTTTTTTGTTTATGTTGTGCAGACAGACGTTTTTTTACTGCTACTTGACCTCTAAGTCCAGCTTCAGCTAAACGGCGTGTAGGTTGTTGTTACGCTAACCGTGGCTTCGTGGTGTACCTTATATTGTGCTGCTATTTCCGGGACTGTAAGGCGACGATTGCGCAAGGGCAATAATTTCAGATATTCATCTTCTCTTTTAGTAGTTATCCTCGGCGGTCCCCGAGTTACCCAGTATCTGCCATTCTCGTTATAGTTTGACGAACACAATACTTGGAAACTTTTAGCTTTGTGTCGTGCAAAGCAATAATTCTTACCCTTTGTTCAAGTGTTGGTTGCTTTCTCCTGGCATGTTTTAAACACAATTAAAAAAAACGCTCACTCGATAGCACTTGCTGACACTTCATTAACAACGTGAATACTGATTATTCACTGTGTAATAGACATAAAATATAACCTTACAAGCGCACAAATATCAGGTAAAGACTGGCTATTACATCCACGTGATCAACCATACAATAAACAATTCCGAGTAAGGGATAATCTCCATGACACCCTCAATATATTTCTTACCTGAATTATTTCTTGAAATAGAAAATAAGGCGTTCATTCGTTTATACAAAATACTTCGGTTAAACAACGTGCAAATATGTAAAATGATTTTAGTTTAGATAAAATTTCAATATATTAACTTAAATATAATATTTTATTTTCTTCTGCAAATAAAATCATCTGTAGTGCGATTAAACTTATGGACGGTAGTGTATATGTAATTCATGGGATTATTAAATATGCTTATTATTTTTTAGTGAGATTAAAAGTCGAAATAATATTTGTCGCTATATGTATAAAGTTAATCCTCAGATATTTAATAGTCCCAACTTATTTACCACTTTAATAAATATGAACTTTACGGTGACAGTTTGTCTTGAAATTTAATTCGTGTGAATTGGAATCGTTGATTTTCAAAAGCAAAGTAACATAGCAACGCCCTTCGTCTCTAACTTGAAAACAAATATTCCCGTGACCATATACACGTTTGAACCACCCCTGTCTTTTCGTAATTTATGCAGGAAGTAAATTAAAATTGCTTGTATTGAAATTGTTTAATTTCATCTTGGTGGAAAGATTGTCTGGTTGTTCAGCTTACGGGCTTTCGCAAAGTATATTGTTTACTAAATATATACAGTCATTTTATCTCAGAAGAATTAGCATTATAAAAATTATACATACACTATCGCTCATAAGTATTTAACTCGCAAATTGTAACAAAAATCAAAATTGAAACACTAATTTTGTCATTATTTACACATATAAAAAATATTGGGTCTGGGAAAAAGTTCGTGGCGTTTTTCCCGATAGATGGCATTGGTTGCCGATAACTAAAGAACAACAAGTCACAGCGACACCACCGACGGCTCGTTTTTTAGATGACCTTCCGAACGTTAGTTTGAGCGTAGAAACATTGTAATCGGTGCAGTGGTTGGAAAGTTATTCGCACTTGAAAATGGAGAAGAATAATGAGAAATTTCGCTATATTCTGCAATATTATTATGATAAGGGGAAGAACGCTGCGCAGGCTTGTGATAAAATTTGTGCTGTGTACGGTGAAGGTACTTTATCGAAATCTGTTGCGCGGAAATGGTTCGCTCGCTTTCGTTCTGGAAATTTCAATGTGAAAGATGAGTCACGCTCCGGTCGTCCAATCACTGAAAAATCTGATGAAATTCTTGAAAAAGTCCAACAAGATAAGCATATCAGCAGTGTCGATATTGGCATGGAGCTAGGCATTGACCACAAAACTGTTTTGAACCATTTACACAAAGCTGGTTACAAAAAAAAGCTTGACGTATGGGTTCTCGATGAGTTGAGCGTGAAAAACATGATGGACCGAATTAACATCTGCGATGCGCTGCTGAAACGGAATGAAATCGAGCCGTTTCTGAAACGTTTAATAACCGGAGATGAAAAATAGATTACGTACGATAATCGGAAGCGTAAAAGATCGTGGATAAAGGATGGTGAGCCATCACAAGCGTTCGCTAAGCCAACATTGGCGCCAAAAAAAGTGATGCTGTGTGTATGGTGGGACTGGAGGGGAATCGTCCACTACGAGCTACTTCCAACTGGTCAGACGATTGATTCTCAACTCTACTGTGCACAACTAGAGAGATTACGCCAGGCGATTGAAAGAAAACGGCCCGAATTGATTAATAGGAAAGGTGTTGTCTTCCATCATGACAACGCCCGACCACACACTTCTTTGATGACCCGTCAAAAATTGAGAGAGTTTGGTTGGGAAGTTTTGATGCACCCACCTTACAGTCCGGATATAGCACCCTCTGACTATCATCTGTTTCGATCTCTGCAGAACTCTCTCAATGGAATTAAGTTGGTTTCAAAAGAAGCCTGTGAAAACTACTTGATTCAGTTTTTCGACCAGAAACCACAGAAGTTTTTCACCGATGGGATCATGGATCTACCAAAAAAATGGCGAAACATTGTCGATAATAATGGAGCATATTCGGTTTAAATGAATTCGTCCACGCGCCATGCGGGGACCAGTTGAATTTTACTGAAAAAACGCCACGAACTTTTTCCCAGACCCAATATATACAGTCATTTTATCTCAGAAGAATTAGCATTATAAAAATTATACATACACTATCGGTCATAAGTATTTGGTCACTCGCATTTAACTCGCAAATTGTAACAAAAATCAAAATTACACTAATTTTGTCATTATTTACACATATAAAAAATATATATTTTTACATCTAAAATAAATTGTTCTATAATTGTCTACATGCCCTCCTTTATTTTTAATCACTGCAGCACACAATCGAGGCATTCTTTCGATTAATTTTCGTAATGTCTTAATTAATTTTATTTTTGGTTCTTGTATGGTTGTATGGTTCATCCACATATTAACAGCAGATGTGGGGGCCGATTTTCTCACCTCTCGGTCAAGTTCTTTCCACAACAACTCAATGGGATTTAAATCTCGACTCTGGGGAGGCTACGCCATAACTTTTATGGTTCGCTCGTTCTCCAATTTCTGCAAATATTCCCGGCATAATTTGGAAGTGTGTTTCGGCTCTTATCTTCTTGGAAGATAAAATTCTGACCCAAAATTTTAATTCCAGAGTGGATTGCGTTTTTCTCTAATATGCGCTTATACTGTTCTTTTTTTAGTATACCTTAGATTTTTACGAGATCGCCCACATTTGATCCAGAAAGGCAACCCCATATCTTGACTGAACCTCCACCGCGCTTAACATTAGGGGCTATGCATTCTACCCGGGCACGCTCACCCACAGACTACTTCAGAAAAACACGTCTTCGTATGCCCTTTTTAACACAGCAAAAGTCACCTACGATTTGTATTTAAAATAAGAAAGTTTGCATGAATATCTCGAAATTCCTAAAAGTTAAGTTCAATACCACATTTGAGGTCTGCGTAAAATGTGCTTAAATGTTATTTCGGTATCTTTTACGTGAAATAAGCTAGACGACATAGTTTACACGATTTTTAGTTCTTTCCTATAGCGTACGTAACGCTCAATTTTTTAAATATTTTCGTCTTTAAACTAGTAGGCTCTGACGTCACGCATTTTTTTATATAATTTAACCGTGTATCTTCACGAGATTCCAATGTTGGACGTTTAATTATCTAGGACCGCCCGTATAACGTATTAAACGCGCTAGAAACACTTTTAACAGTAACTGTTGACAAAAACTGCTTCATATAATTATCTTTAGTCTATTTTTAATACTAAATACTAACCTAGGCGGTTCTATTACAGTCATACACTAGTTTAAAAATATTTAATATATCCAGTAAAAAATAGAAAGGTTTTAAATAAATAAAGGAACAAATGAATGCAATTAATTAATGATTCATGTAATTTTTATATTTCCTTTTTTACATATGCATGTAAAAAACTGTTCTTGCCTTCCTATTCATTAACCCAATTATCATTTGATTCACCTCAGAGAATAACATTTCACACACCAGGTCATTCTAGATAAAGTGGTCTATTAACATAATTGACACAAAGGTCAATTTTATCTTGGTTTTTATTAGTTAATGTCTAATGCCTTTTAAGGCTGTTGACACAAATAATGACACCAAGGTCTAAAAAGAAATTTCCTTTTTGATTTGCCAATGGAAATAAACTCTGTTAAGATTTACATTAATTTTAATTTATACAGTGTACTTTTCGCGAATTAGAACATAATAATAAGCGGATGGAAATAAGCGGGTTAAAAAGAATTATATTATTTATAATTTCCACTAATTCTTTTTAATTTTTTTAAATATAATAATGCTTTCACATCCCCTAACAGCTGAACGCCAATTACAGGTGGCTTTTGGCAGACCATGAGTTATTATAACGTTCGCACTAGTGGGGCGACTTATGGTCTTTGACGCTCAACATTCGCTTAAACGGGAAAGAGAAGTTACGAGAAACCTTCCCGAGAGAATCCTAGACCCTCGGCTTGAAAGCCAGTGACTTACCACTGAGCTACCAGTCGGGTTTTTTTTTGATTTTGTAAAAATAAAACTCAATTAGAAGACCTCAGGTTAAACTGTATGCTTGTGATTTACAAAAAAAATAGTGCAGGTATAGAAACACCAGACGAAAATAGTTTTTCCTCAAACTTGTTGCGATTATTTAATAAAAAAAAGTATATCAATGAATAAATTGATGAAATTACATTAGGTCCAAAATAAAGAAATCATATCTAAGTTTTTATATTCATTGATCGTCAATAAATTTATAAATAACCGTATTCATTACTTACTTTCGTATTTTTTTCGAATTTCCATAATATAGTGAAATGAATTAGATTTTCTTAATTATTCTTAAAAAAACACAATGTATTATTACATTACACAAAAATCGTAGTAAAATTGGTACTTTCTTTTGAAGCAGACTGTATGAATGAATATATGTATAAGTTACTTGTGACAATATAATTCAGGTTAAAGAGGATGAATCGGGTACATCGGAAGCAGTACAATCAATACAATCAATAACGTTAATGGTTCAAAAATCAAAAGATCTGTACACGCAGAGAGGAGTCGAAGTTGAAAAATTAAAGAAAGAGAACTCGTCACCTAAAGAAATAGAAAAGGCCGAAATAAAATTGAAGAAGTCACAGGAGGATTATAAGGGTTTCGTTGAGAAATACGGCGTGATAAAGGATGATTTCGAAAGGAAGATGTCGATCACGTGTAGGCACTTCCAGGAGCTGGAAGAAGCGCACCTGGTACAAATGAAAGAATTCCTGAACACTTACGCCGACCTGTTATTGTGGGCGCATGAGAAAATGGGACAGGTCCATCAGGAATTCAAGAAGCAATGTTTGGAATTAACTGTTGATCAATTATTAGAGCAATTTGTTTTAAGCAAGTACACGGGTCACGAAAAACCAGGTACATTTTATACGCATTATTTATATTCATTCTTCAACGTTGTGAAGTTGATTTTCATTGAAAAAAAACACCAAAAGTGCGCAAAAATTTTTTTAAATTTTACCAAAGAATTATTAACATTCAAAGAAAGCTGTCGAAAGATTGGGGGTAACACGATACGAGGGTGGCCGTTTATATTTCGGGAATAGCAAACAAAACACAAAAACGAAAATAGTTTTATTGCTTTTCAAAATATTCTCCTTGAAAATCAATGCACTTTTGCATTCGTTTAAACCAATCCGAAAAGTACTGCTCCACTGTGAAAGCGGTATCTCCAAAATATGAGATTTGAATGCCTCAACTGCCTCTTCCGGCGTAGAAAACCGTTGACCACGAAGTTTATTCTTCACGTGTCGGAACTAAAAGAAATCACAGGATGCTGGATCAGGGTTGTACGGCGGATGACTCATCAAATCAATGTTTAGCCCGGTCAAATGTTCAATTGTTTGAACCGGTCTGTGAGAGCTCGCATTGTCACGACACTAACAGTGTTGCCAATTCCCGAAATATAAACGGCTACCCTCGTATTTATACGATCTTCAAATTAAGCTTTATACCATCAAAATTATGTTAAAATTTTAATTGACTAGTACAAATTTAAGCGCAATAGAAATATCTTATTTTAAAAGATTTGATTTCATAACTGTTACTTTTATTCCAATATTTTTCTCGTAACGGAAATCAATTTAATCTTTACATAATATTTAACGTATTAATTGAATTTTACGTCACATCATTATTCGATTCATTTTTCTTTTGTTGTTCGCATTAAAAGTTTATCTCTATTTGAGTATTGTCCATATAATTTTATTGTGGCATTGAAAGGAAAGACAATGTCCAAATAGAATTTACGTCCTAGGGGACATGTCATTTATAAAGTTTCTATAATCGATAATTCACTACGGCGTTTCTATAAATGGAATCTTTCATTTATTGGACGAAATCCACGATGGTATTGTTAATTGAAATCAACTCGATGCGATACTATATTTTTTTATAAATACATTTCGTGATATTTTATCTTTGAAATACACAAGATGACAGAAAAATAAATAGCATTTGACAAGATAACAACTAATATTACTTGAATGCAATATAACATACGCTATCAGACAAAAGTTTACGACCACTTGAAAATTATAAGAAAACGTTACGCATAGTGTACACTACCGGTCACGAAAATATGGACACTTGCGTATTTAAATAAAATTGAATACAAATGAATAATACAAACAAATTTTACTGGGAAATGTTTTACTCATTGCTTTATAAATGTACAATTTTATTTACATGTGACATACAGCAACAATATTTAACTCTTAATGTGAAAAATATGTCATATCAATTAAATTACTTAAATTAATATTAATCGTCCTTCATTCTCTCTCCAACGTTGTCTAAAGTTCAGGTTGCAACCTGAGACAGGTTTTTCTGAGTCCTCTGTCTAACTCGTTCCAAAGTTTCTCAATTGTGTTGAGATCGGGACTTTGGGGTGGCCACGACATGAGTGTTTCGCTTGTTGTTTTAAGTAGTTTTTGCACAATAATTATGTGTATTTTGGAGTCATTGTCATGTATACATTTCCTCTTTCATTTTCCCCTTTCAGAATTCCAATGATTTTTATTAAATTGACATTTCCGTGGAAAGAAAAGCATCCTCAAACAAGTACTGATCTTCCTCCGTATTTCGCGGTGGATATTGCACAACTCGGTAACATTTTTTTCGTTTAATCTTTGACCGAATATTTCAAATTTGAATTCGTCACTCCATAACACATTTTTCCATTCTCTAATTAACATGTTCTCTAGCTTATTGCAATCGCTTCTATTGATTTCCCCATCGTAAAGTAGAAGTCATGAAACGGTTGCTTATCGAGTAGACGAAGTTTCAAATCGCAGGCGATTATCATGAACAGTTGCCTGCAACGTGTTGGATCTAAATCATTTATAGATGGCAGAAAAATCTTTACGAAGCTTATATGGGTTTTAATTCATCGTGCTTTTGCAAAGATGCATTTTTAAAGATTACGCGTCTTATGAATTGAGGTCTTTTAGTTATTACGCCGATTATTTCCAGTTATAATCGGCGTACCTGTACGTGATGAGTTATTTAACGTAACACTGTGAAGAGCATTTCTTTCCAGCTTCGTAAATTGCAAAACGCTGAAATGCAACTACCTTGCTAAAATCCAATAATTTGGGGCAATTGTTACTAAATTTTGCATATTCAACTTTTATTCTCTTAAAATAAATAAAAACTATGCAAATGTATATTGAATACGCCTTTAAAACCGCTATTGTTTTTTGCCGTGACCAAATTGTGCTATAGCTTTATTTTTCGCTTGAGTACAGGCTTATTGTTGTACTATAACTGTATTATTAAATGGTTTTCCTTTATGTTTTTTTTTATTTTATTATTTCAACATTTTATTATAGGTTTGGTTGACTTTGATGAAACTGTAACGTCTCCTGTACAAGAAATTGAAACAACAAAGCCGATAAAGAGAGAAGGTAACGGATCAGATATAACAGGGTCACAGTCTATGCCAACACATACCAAACAATCCCGCCGTACAACTTCCCTATTAAATCTCTTCATGTCTAATTCCCAGGGTACGTTCTTGTGATTGTGCAAGAAGGTATTGGCTTTTTTAACTTGGGCTTGGGATTTTTTTGCAGGGTCACGAGAAGGCCGAGCCGGGCCCTGCAGTGCTCCGTCTAGTCCCACTAGTACAGTCGATGGTCAGCAAATCGTTCGTAATGCTCACCGAGGATCCAAGTGTAAATCATTTCTGTCTTGTACGGTGCATGCTGCGGGCATCGGCTCGTGGTGGTGGCTCCTGGCACGCTCATTGGTTGCTGTAGAGCTTATATCATTCCTACCACCCCGCACTCCCACCTATCCATTAGGCTGTGTTGGCGGGCCTCCCATTTTATGCTCGCCCCCTTTTTTTAGCTACCACAATATGAGGTTGATTTAACATCTCTTCATTAATTTACTTTCTAAGCTTTATCAATTCTACTGTAATTATTTTAAAGTAACATAAAATGCAACAATTATTGGCAGTAACGTGCAAACATTCAATTTCGTAGGTATACTAATTGGAATAATTATTTAACTGAAATGTAATAGAGTAAGAAATGCATTTGATAATGGGGAATGGATATCACTTCGTCTTCCAAAAATCAATATACAGATCAGTTCGGTAAAGTAGATACACATACTATGACATGTGTTTGTGGTTTGACGAGTAATTCAACGTTATATTTGTTAAAAGAGAACAGAATTCTACATATACCATCATAGTTCCATTCTTTGTAGTAGCTGTTATCAAATTGGAAGTCATTTCATCATTACCTCATCACTTGATCGTTAATAAACAGTAAAGAAAGTTCATGACAAAGTATCTTCCGTATTTAGTAGGTGAGGGGAGCCAGATGACATCGAAAGTTTCCGCAAGGACATAAATGAAATACGAAATTTTGCTATTTCTATTGGCTTTCGAATTACTTGTCTTGGTAATATATACATTTTGCATTTGGTGGAACCAGTTGTCGAAGCACTGCATCCAGCGTCGTAAACTACTTCAACAACTGTTTTTAACCGTAATCGCAACTTCCAATCCATCTATTTCACTCCTAACTCCTGGAAAAGAGAGCATCTCAACTCTAATTGCTGAAAAAGAGAAGAAATCACAGGATACCCAGTCGGGACTGTTATAAATAACAAAAAACTCTGCTTTCGAAGTGCGACGTTAAGACGTCTTTGTGCAAGGTGATACTGCTTTAAAATCTATTAAAATACACTTAGAATAATGCTGGTAAATAAATTGGAGTGTATAATTCAACACTTACTGATTCGACGTTCATTTTTTGCTTAATTTTCGTCGATTCCTGGAATAGGAACACATGGTACGAAGGTAGTCAAATTTCAGCCTCATGAAGATGAAGTTACTCGTCAAAAATCTTCTGGTAATATAATTCCACATGCGTTAAAAGAAGGAAAAAATTTCACCTACGCTGGACGTTTAGTTGTTTACCAGACGTTTGTGTCATTCAATGTTGGTGTTTTTAAAAAATGGAAAAAGTCGAAGTTAGCATTAAATTCTTGCAATTGCACCATCATTTGCCGTAGTGAAATTTTCTTCAACTAAATTCGAAAGTGGGTTAGCAGCGGCGATGGACATCTCTATAGAACGTGTTCGTCATGTATTGACTTGAGATTTTGGTATGAAAAGCTAACCGCGGGCTGGGTGCTGCATTTGCTAACTCAGGACCAAAACATATTGGAATGAACATTTCCTGTTGAAGCAGTTTAAACAATATAAGTTTTTGCGTTAAATAATAACTTTAGATGAAACTTGGATACACCACCACACTCCTGAAACCAAGACACAGTCGAAACAGTGGTTTACGAAGGGTGAATAGGCTCTGCAAAATGCGAAGATTATTCGATCGGGAAAGTAATGGTGGCTGTTTCTTGGGATCATGCAGTTGAATTAATCGATTACTTTGAAAAACGAAAAATGAAGACAGGAGCTACTACTATTACTTGACAAACTGAAGGCAAAAATTTCAGAAAGCGACAACATTTGAGAAAAAAGAAAATTTTGTTGGCCGAAACAGTGCACCGTCTCACTTCAATGGTGCCATGCCAAGAATTCATGAATTGGCGTTTGAATTGATTAATTATTCACCTGATCTAGCTTCCGGCAACTTTTTTCCGTTTTCTAGACTCAATGATTCGCTCTGAGGACAGATTTTCATCAATTGAGGAGGCCACCACTTTCGTAAATGCCTATTTTGCAGTACAAAATGCCAAATATTTGAACAGATTAAAGAGGTGGGAGAGCATCTTTGGAAAAAGTGTATAAGCTTACAAGAAGATTATGATACTTGTTTCTATGATAGATTGGAAACTTTTCAGGCTACGGGCCTGAGTACCTGCTGATATCGAAGACTGATATTAGATCTTCAAAGTATCACATTATAAACACCCTATAATACTTTTACGTTTCACCTAACCTTGCGAAAGCTTTCGGCGTCTCTGTCGCACCTTAGTTAAGCAGTCTTCAATAATAATTTGGAAATGAGGACATTCCACAATAAATAAAAGACGTGAAAAAGTATTTAGGTTATGTTGAAAAAAGAAACACTGAAGTAAAGCTATTTTAACACCGAACCAAGTAACTTTTCAAATCACTATTGTGTTTGTGGGATGTATAAGGTTTCGCTTCTGGAGTCCTAATGTATTCCATACATATTCCTGCTACAATACAAAAAGTATATCATTGATATCAACTATCTCAACAGGCTTTGAATTCAATATATTGCCAGTATGAATTTTGCTTTATCATATTAATGCTACATCACATAATTTTATTCATATGTGCATAAAAAGCGATCAAAATTACATCTGGTGACTATGACTAGTCTCGCCCATTACGATCATCTCCATAAAAGGGCAATTGGATTTCCTCTTATCTCATTTCATCACACTTATTGCTATAGAAAAGAGCAGTCAAAATTCTGTTTTTTATTGCATAGAATACACGAAGGCTCCATGAATCTTGAAGATTTCGTTAACTGCTTGTTGATTCTCTCAAATCCGAGAATGGATACTATGCGGATGGTACATTTCGCGTAATATCCCCCAGGTACTTCTTGTGTTACGAGTAAAGACTATGGGTGTCCTTGAAATGAGGGGCGAAATATTAGAACCAGTAACCCAGAAGAGTAATTCTGCTAATATAAACACTAGAAAAGAATTTTAGAAAATCAAAAAAATCCGGCCTTTTAATCGATATGCAGTTCGAAGAATATTCACATCGTATAATATTGAGAAGATTATATTAGAGCAAAATCTAATAAATTTTAAAGGAGATTGCAGTAGGTTGCTATACACGTAACCAAAATTTTCAAAATTCGCATTGTCGTTGTCCCCTTATTTTAAGGACGCCTGTATATAATTCCCTTCTACATGTTATAATTGTATGTCTTATGTTCAAAACCCCTTAAAATTTAAGACAATAATAGTGATGCTTTGTTAAAATCCTATTGATGTTTTAGAAGACATTTTGAATGCAAATTCCATATATATTCTATGTGTTACTCGCGAATGGCTTAAATTTTATTTTGTATGTTTTTTTATTCTGTTTAATGCTTTTTTTATACTTCATGGAAATTTTCAATGTTTTTTGTCTATTTAATGTGCAAAAAAGGTCACCCTGAATCAATATT